>CAUYRT010019284.1:0-151774 GCA_963574885.1 Lepilemur ruficaudatus
TGACAGAGTAGATTTTTAAATGTAACAAGATAAGTCAACTTGAGTGGTAATATATTTTGGGAAATCAGCTCACTATAAATTGTGACTGTAAACATTATACTGTAAATGCTTTGTAGTTTTCCCCCAATAAAAAAAAATAAATAAAAAAATAAAAAATAAAAAAAAAAACCCAGCATACAGTAAATTCTGAAAAAGTTCCTTTATACTTGGAAATGATGTATATGCTTCAATTATAAGGTACTATGTTCTCAAATATCAAATAAGACAAAACTGTTAATTGTGCTGTGCAAATCTTATACATCCTTACTGGTCTTTTGGTCTCCTGGTATCAGGTACCAAGAGAAATGGGTTAAAAATATCCCACTATTATCTGTCCTCTTTTAATCTTCAATTTTTTCTTTATTTTAACATTGTGTTATAAGGTATGTATAAGTTCAGAACTATTATGTCTTCCCAGGTAGATGCCTGGGTTAAATTCTTATTTGTCTGGAATTAGTATATAACTATACCAACCTTCTTTTGTTTAGTGATTGCATGATATATCTTCCTTCCATCATTGTACTTTCAACTTTTCTAAATATTTACTGCATATTTTTCTAAGCATCAGATAGCTAAGTCTTATTTTCATATCCAATCCAAAAACCTGTGGCTTTTAATTGCAATATTTAATCTCTTACATTTAAGTGGAATATTTATTTCCTTACATTAAGTGTAATTACAGATATATTTGGAGTGAAATACATCAACCTACTATTTCCTTTCTATTTTACTATTTTTAGTTGTTACTTAATGATTACAACATAAATTTTTATTATTGTATAATATTAATAAATTTTTTATCAATTCCCACATGATACAAGGATTTTAGTACTTTTTAACACCCATTTATCACTCTTCCTGACTTATGTGCCATTATTGCTATGCATTTAAATTTTGTGTATGTTCAATCCTCTACTATTTATCATAGTTTTTATAATAACCATTTAGATTTATCCCTTTCATTTCTCTACATTCCATAGAGTATCTGGGATCATCTTTCCTCTACTTCAAAAGCATTTATTCTAATTGTACTTTGTCAATTGAAAGTCTGATGTTGTTAAATTTAGTTCCTGTTTTTCTGAAAATATCCTCATTTTTCTTACATTTTTAAGGCTATTTCCCTGGGTATAGAATTTTAAGCTGATGATTATTGCCTTTAAGCTCTCTGAAAACATTTATGTTTTCTAGATTATACTTTTTCAACTAAGAAATTAGTCATCAGTCTTAGTGTTGTTCCTTTGAAGGGACTATGTCTTTTTCTCTCTAGCTACTTTAAATTTTTTCTCTTCATGCTTTAGTTTTCATAAGTTTTACTATCATATCTCTAAGTGTGATTTTATGGGTACTTATGCACCAGGGTGCCATGGAAATTATTCTATCTTTGCTTTGAAGTCTTTTGTATCTTTTTAAAATTTGTCACTCATTACCATTTCAAATAATGCTCTAGATTATTCTCTCACTCCTCTCCTTCTAGGACTTCAATTAATTACATGTGTGTTAGACAATTTCCACATCTCCCTTGTACCTCTTTCTCTCTTTTATTTTTCATCCTTTTGTCTTTCATTTCTTCACTCTGGATATTTCCTTCTAACATCTCTTTCATTTCACTGATTTCCTCTTCAGCTATGTCTAACCTGCTGTTAAACCCATCTAAAGAATTCTTAACTCATTTAACATATTTTTCAGTTTTAGAATTTCTGTTTGATTCTTTAGTAAGAGTTTGAAGTTCCCTGCTAGTATTCTTTACCTTAAATTTTGATTCTGTGGACATATAATCATAAATATTTTAAATTTTATGTCTAAAAAACTTCATTATTTTACATGTGTATTTCTAATGGTTGTTTTGCATATTTTATCTTTTTCTAAACCTTATTCTTTAGTTCATGACAGATATTGCATATAATATACAGAAGCAATAATTTGAGATTCTGTAATGATATTTACTTTTGCTTTTGCTATCTACCTAGGCTATGGGCAGATCATCATAATCTAACAAAAGATTGTGATGGTTCAAAGGTGGGCTAATCCTCTCTCTAGTAGGGTTTAGGACATCAGGAACCAGACTCAATCCTTCAGAATGTACCACGGATCCTCTTCCTTGGCACACCTGGAAATCCAATTTTGTTCCTCCATAGTGACTGACAAAAGTACTGGTCAGTTTCTCGGGAAGTTTTCAGGATTTCTAGCTGTTTCAAGGATAAAAACTGCATGAAATACCAGTATCACATACCTTGATATTATACCTCTTCTAAATCTTCATAAATCCTCACTGTCTTGATAGTTCTCACATGCTTTCAGTAGATAAAATTTAATTTTTTTCAGTGAAAGTTAGTCCAAAATAATTCCTTTCACCTTTGAAAAAGGATAATTCCTCCAAATAAACATTTCCTAGTATTTCAACAAAGTGGCCTATCTATGTCATCATATGTACTAAAAAATGAAACCAGTTCTGAAGTGGTTAAAAAAAAATCAGTCTATACAGTAGATGCATAATAGTGACATTTTAAAATTGCATAAAATTTGACAAATAAACATAGTATAATCTATACAGAACAGCAAACCTGACAAATAATGTAACAAAAATGATCAACACTTTAAGAATGCTACAAACTTTAAGGGTAATGAAAAATCAACATAGTGCCTGCTCACTTATAAGTTAGTGTTTTTTAAAAAATTAATATCCATTGCAATATTAAATCATCATACATATCTACAACATATTTGTAATGATGTACTCAAAATAATTTATAAATTATTTAATTAAATTTTCATATGATATAAATATCCAATGTCAGTTTTTTACATATTAAAATTGCCAAAGTTGATAATTATATTCTTCTATGCAAACTTTCACTATACAAAGTTTTCAGGTGGAAAAACGTGTAATATCTGAGAAAATTTCATTCAAGTGGTGAGCAACAACTAAATCTCTCCTTTTGACTCTATTCAAATAATACCACTTCTGTGAAGATTCTTCCTCCATGTGCTATACCCATTATTATTACTGTGAATTATGCTGCTTCCTTCCTTTTTGTATAATACAACAATTACAATATATGAAAAATATGTGAAGCAGACTGATAGTACCTTAATCACTATACCACAATTCCTCTTGCTAACATAACAAAATGTCAAAGAGAAAAAATTAGAAATATTAAATAGGAAATGAGAAGCAGTTTATAAGTTATACAAAAAATTGCTTTATCTATTTTAGTATTTATAAAAATACAAATAAAACTGCATTTTATTAGAATTTTAAAATGAGAATAAACAAAATCACCAAAAGAAAAAAAAGTCTTATAATTTCATCTTTTTTATCAAAGAAAATAGAAATTAGCATATATAATTGAAAATGAAGTGGGTAGAGCAAATCATGGTTTGGTAGAAAAATGTATATTTCCTTTAAACAAAAAAAGTAACTTCATGCTAGAAGTTTAAAAGAATGTATAGTGTCTTAAAACAAAAAAAGTTATTTCCCAGATTTTACAAAGAGAAATGAGTACAACAAAAATTCTATTTCAAAACTTTTACTACCCAGAAAATCAATAAATGAAATAGTAATAATATTTCAAGTATGAAGAGAATATCATAGACTTGAACAAGTAATTCACTTAATAGGAAACATAGTGGCAAATGAACACATAAAAATGCTTATTCATAATAGTAATCAGGAAAATGCACATTAAAATATCAGTAAGATATTATTCACACCCATCACATTCACAAAAGAAAAAATTCTCACAGTTATCAAGTGTTCGTGAGAACACGAAGAATCAGGGACACTCATACCCTGCTGGTGGAAGTATACATTACTGTAGTGATTTGAAAAGCATTTCAGCAACATGTAATAAAGTTGAGGATGTGAATACATCCAGAAGCAGCAATTTCACTTTTCGGTATACACCCAGAGAAACTCTTGAACGTGTGCATGAGAAGAACAATACAAGTCGTGCAATGTTGCATCGTTTATAATAACAAAAAATGAAAATCTACTAAATATCACAAGCTTTGTAGTTCACCTGAAGTTAGATGATGAAACTGAAGAAATGCTTTTGTAAATTTACAAATGACAATAAATATATGAGTGCAAAAGTGAACAAATTCTAGGACAGATGATATCAAAGCTCAAAGTTATATTGGTAAACAAAATTCATCTGAAATGAACATGATATCTGCATTTATAAAATAAATAATGCATATAAAGTATTTCTATGAGATCAGAAAGCATTTAAAAATTGATCGTTTACAATAATGATACAACATAGAAAATGTGTTATTTTGTACACTCACCAAGTCTTAGTGTTAACTTCATACTTATAAAGATCATCCACCAATCCGTATTTGTTGCCTGGTAATGCTTTGTATCCTCCATGAACATAAATGGACTTCGTTATTTCATCATATACACTGGTATGGCCATATCCACCTTGTACAATAGCTCCTTTAGTGTCCGGAACCAGCCAAGTGTTTGATGCTGTAACAGAAAGAAGATAAATTATGAAGTTCAAGTAGTATTTTAAAACATAACTCATATATCACCAAAACTACCAAAACATTTTAATTATAATGATATATTTTAATGAGTAAATATACTATACCTAATATTCCTTCAATCAACATACACTTATTAAATATGTGTCAGGTTAGGTGCTGGGGTTGAAGCTGAGTAATAACTTCTTCCACAGATGAACAATTTTATCTATAGATAAAATTAAACTCTGAAATATTGAAAAGCCAGTATTTTATATGTACAAGAGAAAAAAGGAAAACTTTATTCTTACATACATTACATAAATAACCCTGAAAAAATATTTAACCAATATTTTGTGACAGACTCTGGGTTAGTCACTGATATCATAAAAATAAAAATGATATAAGCACTGCCCTTAACAACCTAAGATTGACTGAACACAATTTTAGTCTGTGCCTGTCCTTTATTTCTTGGTTATAAGCCCCACTTTCCCTTTTGTAAAGTTCTTTGTATTGCTAAGGAAGAAAACCTAAAAATAAAATTTCCAATTCTCTCTTGACAACTGTATTACTATTAGGTTCCACCAATAGGAGTACTCATATGAGATTAAAATCAAGAGGGCGAAAGATTCTGCTTTTGTCTCTAATGGCCAGAACAGGCAGGTGATTATGGTAGGTAATGGCAGTGGTGGCTTTATATTAATAACACTTAGCAGGGGTAGCTCCTGTTCAGTAGCAGAATTGGCACCTTCAGTAGCAAATGTGATCATAGATGCAGCCTGGATATGTAGCAGCTTCCATATTTCTAAGTGATACCTTCCCCTTGACCTTTCTAATACTTTTGTGATTAACTACTTGTATTAAATCCCATTCTGTTTCCTTTATCTACAAGAGATTCATTTCTTACTACAGATTCAACGAAGAATTAAGTAAATAACTTATCAGAAATAGTTTAATATCTTTAACCACTTATTAAATCTATACATACATATCCAAACTAAATGCTTTTTTATATTTTTACTGATTCTCTTTTTAATAAAGAAAAACTTGCTCCTTACCAAAAAATGTTGAATAAAGATATATATAATTTAAAAAAGAAAGTTACTTTCTCCCCCAGCCCACCGTCTGGAGGTATTTTTCACAATTTGTTATATTCAGACTATTTTCTAACTATAGTTCTGAATGTTTCAGTATACAAATACAGAACACAAGTACATGATGTACCTATATATGTATATATGTGTATATATATTTATTTGTACTCCCCAAAAATAATATTTTGCAACTGTTTTTTCACTTAACAAAACATTTGGACCATTCTTCCATGTCCCATTTATTACTTTTTTGTAGCTAAATTCCATTGTATTGTTGATACGTAACTTAAACTCTACATCGTTATTCATTTTGGTTTCCATTTGCTCTCAAAAATAATGATGTAATAAATAAGCTTGCAAACATCACCGCATCATTATCTAACAGAGCACGTGCTATGTCTCAGGAACTACCTCATCTCATTTAAGGGGTACATTATTGCTACCACTTCATTACAACTAAGGAAATTGAAAATTTTAAAGTTAGAAAATTAAGTAACATATCAAAAGTCTAAAAGTCAATATGTGGGACAAGATAGTATAGACTGATTTCCCCGTGCTCCTCCCTATAGACCATAGACATAGTGCAAGAAACAATCAAAGAATAACTCTGAAAGGTGTAAAAGGAAAGGCAAACTCCCTAGGGACTAGATGATGGCTGCCACATGACATCTTCTCCTTCAACAGAAGAGGGCTACTCAGACCTAGCATTTCCCTACCCCCAACCTGGCAACAAAAGATAACTCAGGTAGGCTCCCGAGGAGTCCCATGGACAACACCAGGAGATCCTAGCAGCTCTAGCAAGAGGGACCCACCAAACACTAACAATAAACATACACGGAAAGCACTTCCCTTTCCTACAAGGCCTAAGACTGGAAAGAGAGATCCCACCACAAGACGTGAATGCTAAACCCAAACTAGATGACATGACTGCCTGCTAAAATAAAAGATTTAAATAAGACCCAATATAAAAGCCAAAATATCAAGATACAATCAAAAACCACCTGCATACCAAGAATAGGAAAATCATAACTTGAATGAGAAAAGATTGACTGATAAATCAGATGTTGAACTTATCTAATAAGAATTTTTAATAGCCGATAAAAATACTCCAATAAGCAATTACAAATTCTTGGCAGGGGGGAAGAGTGAAAAAAATTATAGTAACAAAAACTGACTAGATAGGCTCAAGAGCAGAGGGAAAATGACAGAGAAAAGAACTGCTGAACTTGAAGACAGATCAATAAAATTTATCCATTTTGAAAATCAGAGAAAATAGACTGAGAAAAAAGTGAACAGAGTCTCAGGGACATTTGGCACAATAACAAACAACATAACAACATTCATCTCATCAGAATCCCAGAATAAGAGGAAAAAGAGAGTAGGATTTAAAAGAGTATTTAAAGAAGTGATAGTCAAATACTTCTAAATTTTGCATAATACATAAACCTACAGATTCAAGGAAACTAAGCAAACTCCAAACAGGTTAAACCCAAAGAAATCCATGCCAACACATTCATAATTAAACTTCTAATAACTAAGGACAAAGAAGAAAAGTCTTGAAAGCATCCACAGTAAAATGACACATGACCTGTAGGAAAACACCAATTTTAACGGCAGCGGATTTCTCATCTGGAACCACAGAGGTATAAAGGAAGTAGCACAACATTTTTCAAGTGCTGGGTGGAACAAAGAAAAGAACTGTAAAGTATGAATTACACCTTCAATGAAACTATCCTTCAGAGATTAAGAAAAAAACTCTTATATTAAAAAAACTAAAAGAATTTTTCATTAGCGGTCTGTCCTTAAAGGACATTCTTCAAAGAGAAATGAAGGAAATCTTGGAGGAAAGAAGAACAACAAATAGAGCATGAATATAAGTACACAAAATAGATTGCTTCTAATGAGATTTATAAATCATATCTGATGATGAAAACACAAATTATAACACCACCTTATACTTAAGACAATGATATTTAAAAGTGGGGAAGATAAAGTGATGTAAATGAAAGCAAAGTTTCCACACTTCACTTGAGATGGTAAAATGTTGATGCCACTAGGCTGTGATAAGTCACATATGTATATTTTAATACCCAGAGAAACCACTAAGAAAAGTATACAAAGAAATACTCTCAAGAACACTGTAAGTAAATAAAGATGAAAAATTATTCACATAACCACAGGAAGCAAGTGAAAAGAAACAGAGGCGCAAGAAACAAGAAACAAACAAAAAACAAATAAAATATAAGAATTAGACATTAGCACATCAAAATTACCTTAAATGTAAATGGCCCATTTATACAACATTCTTCGAATTACAAGATTATAGAAATGGAGAACAAACTGGTGGTTGTCCTGAGTTGAGGTACAAGAGGTGTTAAGGTAGAAGGGAGGTTGAGTGTGGTCTTAAAGGGCAACATGAAGGAACTTTGGGGTGGAGGAACTATTCTGTATCTTAACTGTGGTGGCAGACACATGAAAGAACAGATGTAAAACTGCATAAAACTACACGGAACTAAATACGCACACACACGCATATATATAAGTATAAATAAAACTGAGAAAATTTGAATAAGATCAGAGGATGTTGATATCCAGGGTTGTGATTTTGTACATTTTTACAAGATGTGACTACTGAAAAAAAAAAACTGTGAAAAAGAGTACACAGAATCACTCTGTTACTATTTCTTATGACTGTAAATGAATCTATAATTATTTCAAAATAAAAAGTTTATTTTAAAAATATATTTGTTCAACTTACTGTTAATAGTAATCAGGATAATTTATCATAAAATACAGTATATTTTACTCAACTAGTTGGCAAGAAAAATTTTTTTTAGAAATGTAAAAGCCATGACACAGATCTAACACCAAAATGTACATCCTTACATGCTATTAATATCTCCAGGTTTCTCCAGGTTCAGTCACTGGTAGTTCAAGCACAAGTGGTATGTTAGTTTCAGATGAAAAATTAAGGAAATAATTTTGTTCATAAACAGAAGACAAACTTGAAATGGAAGATTATGATTCACATTCTCATATTATTCTTATTTTTTGCATTTGGAAATGTGTATATACTTTAAGCAATCAGTTGGTCTCAATAAACATTCACAGAAACAAAATATAGGTTGCCTCAGAAAAAGCATATTTTCTTATCATTTGTATATTATTATTTCCTTATGCATGAATTTTGTTTATAATTTGGTAGTGTGCTTTATGTTATTTCCAA
The DNA here is from genome assembly GCA_963574885.1 of Lepilemur ruficaudatus. Classification (NCBI taxonomy): domain Eukaryota; kingdom Metazoa; phylum Chordata; class Mammalia; order Primates; family Lepilemuridae; genus Lepilemur; species Lepilemur ruficaudatus. Next base: position 8,830 of record CAUYRT010019284.1, read on the forward strand.
TTTATAAAAAAGTAAATAGCAATTCAAAAGTAGGTCAGTAAAGAGAAAAGACAGTGGTGAGAACAGATATATGAATATATAAACTAACTCAGGATAACACTGCAAAAATCAAAAGCAAAAATGCCTCAAATATACCAAGAGTTCTTGATTAGGCCATGATGAATAATGTTGAGAGCATTGAATCTCCTACCATAAACAATTAAAAAACCAGAAAAAATACGTGAAAAATGATTTGCATATACTGGTTAACATACTGTGATCCTGTGATAGCGTATGACTGTGAGTCTAAAGAAAAGAGAAACAAGGTAAGCTCTGTGATTGTCCGAGCACACTGTCTGGAGGCAATGCCCTAGCCACAGGACACAATGGGGAATCACAAAGAGAGTCTGGTAATCTTACTGAGTTGAAATAACAAATATTAGACTTTAAAGACACCAAACCACTTTGAATTTGCAAAACACAATACCAGAGATGAGGCAACTACACGAAGAGAAAATTAAGGATATCTGCAGAAAGGTTCCCTTAAGTCTTTACCTAAGTACTGATCTGCATGTGCATAAAGGAAAACTACTTGAGTCTATGAAAAGGATCAACAAAAAACTAATAAGCTGAACAAATATTGAATCTTACACAGGGCTGGGAATAGTTTGTACTCCAAACAACAACAGAAGAAAGACCCACAGGAGGTGTTAGGCAGAGTCCTGAGAAGGGCTATCAAAGCAGAATAAATAAGCAATACGTTATAAGTTGCTATGGTGGGCTGGGCGCGGTGGCTCACGCCTGTAATCCTAGCACTCTGGGAGGCCGAGGCGGGTGGATAGCTCAAGGTCAGGAGTTCAAGACCAGCCTGAGCAAGAGCAAGACCCCGTCTCTACTATAAATAGAAAGAAATTGATTGGACAACTAAAAATATATGTAAAAAATTAGCCGGGCATGGTGGCGCATGCCTGTAGTCCCAGCTACTCGGGAGGCCGAGGCAGAAGGATTGCTTGAGCCCAGGAGTTTGAGGTTGCTGTGAGCTAGGCTGACGCCACGGCACTCTACAGCCTGGGCAACAGAGTGAGACTCTGTCTCAAAAAAAAAAAAAGAGAAAGAGAGGCAAGATGCTATTCAATGTAAGGAACGGTTTCTTAGAGTGAAGCAGGTTGACTCAATTTTGTATCTTTTGTTCATTGTCCAGTGCTTGGCTGTTTCTGTCAGGATTTGTCAGGAAAAGAAAAAACACGCTAGGTATTCTGAGCAGCAATGAATTTAATACAGGGAATTAGAAGCTTACACAACCAATTGGGAGGACTAGTTAGCTAAGATCAGGGAGGGCTCTGTTGGCCTTGAGGACGTCTCGGAGTACCAGAAACACAGAGAAGCTGATACAAAAATCTCAGCTGCTCGTGGCACAAAAGTGGAAGCCCCTCAGGAGCACATTGGTGAAACCTGGTATTCCTCTACATCTGCCAGGGCCATGCACTCTCCTGTAGCTGCTGCCATGGAATGATGCCTTCTTCTCCCCTGCCTTCCAGAGCTCACAGAAGTGCTCTCAGTGGAAGAGTCTAAACAGAATAAAGAGGGTAGGTTTGTTATTGGGAGTCAAGAGACAATATCTGGCACACCGGCAGAGAAGAAAAATGCAAAAAATATTAGCTAAATGAATGAATAATTAAGAATGGAGGGATGGGTGATGGACACTTTCTCACACAACAGGGCATTGCTTTCCAGGCATTGATACACTGGAGTCAAATATCAGGCAAAGATTCAGATCTGTGGTTTGCATGCATGAATTGATCGTACCGTACCAGACACGGAGCTCTCTTTTGCTTATTTCAGATGATTGAGTCTCTAGTTTTAGAATTTTAGTCATTTTCCAATCTGTAAACAGTGGTGATAACTTTTGAGGAGGCAAGATGGAGTCCTTCCAGAATCCCTAAACCTTGCCATGTAGCCTATTGCCTCATTCTTCCTGTTAATTAAAAATGCCCAAGTAATAAAGTAGGACATGTATGTGTGTGTAGCATACCACACGTGCACACACACAAACAAACATATTTCTTCATACGTTGTTCAGAGATAAGTTCTAATTTATAAAGTTATCTAAGAAATGTTCACCTCACGTTAGGCACAATGTTACCTTTATTGGATAAAATTATCTACCATGGTTAATAAACCAGTATGGACACAGTACAATGGAAGGAGTGGGGAATCAGCTGCTGGCGACGTGGGTCTCAAATACCAATTGCTACAGTGACATTCTTAGTGAGAATACACATCTTTCCACCTCTTGGATCCTCAGTCTCTTAATTTGAAAATCAAGGGCTTTGAAATGTGTAATCTCACTGCTTCAAGGCCTGGAGAGCTCTGGTTTTATAATTTAATTGTCAGCTGTATCAAAAATATGATGACTATTAGTCACGAGTGATGTTATGACCTCTTGTGAGTTTTGTTTGCATGACGTCGTAATTCTTTTCTGACTACTCACTCTACTGTATTGGGATTTGTGATTAGATTATACCCTAAGGTTGCTCAAGGTGCCTTAAATCCTTTGGCAATATTCTTGGCCCCTAAAGTTTTCTTGATAGGAAAATGTATTGCTTGCTTTGTCACTAAAGAGACCTTATTGAAAGGTCACAAATTTCTATCTTCACCCTACCTCTCATCGCTGGGCTTGGGGCAATGTTAGGTGTTATTAGAATGGCATCAGTGCGATGTTTGGCCAAAGATCAAGAGTATATGAATATTGCCTTGGCTCAGTGCTTTCTCCTGTCAACAAGCTCTCCGTGAGGGAAATATGTGCACAGTGAAATAAAGCAAAGTAACAATTTACTATTTGGAAGGTGCTTTGAGCCCAGATACCAGTGAGTTGAACCATGTGGAAGGTTCCTTTTACTGAAGTTAAATAGGCCCAAGTAGACTTGAAACAAAGCACACCTAGAGGATTGCTTTGTCTATTTCACCTCTAATGCGTAAAGCCTGGTCTCAGATCTTACCATGATGTCAATCAAAAATTCACCTGCCAGAGCCTGAGAAACTATAACTAAAGGGAGAAAAAGAGAGGAAGGCAAGGTTTGCTCCTAAGGCTTGGGGTCATGCTGGCCCAGATTGTAAACTGGGAAGTAGTCCTAGTTCTGGAGGAGGAGATGGTGCCCAAGGAAGAAGACAGAGGATGTCTGAGACTGCTTCCCTCGGACCTCTGGGAAGGAAAAGAGAGATGCTCTGCCTTTGTGTGCTGAACTTTTAATCACTTTCACAGTTCCAGCCCTAGAAAATGGCAGCCCAAGGCCAGTGACATAATCTGTGGGCCCCAGTGCAAAATGAAAATGTAGGGCCCCAGCCAGAGGTGGGAAAGTCAATATCTCATTCCCAAGGCCTATTGCTCCAACCTGTGGTGGACAGGCAACCCCCAAGGGTACCTGGATCTCTCAGTACCTGGATCCCTGGGTGCAGAGCAGCAGGGGCAGGGAGCAGGCAGCAGACAACCCATCCTGGGGAGGCAGGGAGGAGGGGGAGGTGAGGCTGTGTATAAGGCAAGGCTCCAATCCCAGGTGCGTGCGCCATTGCTCCACCAGAATTCCCCCACACATCGTAAGTTCAATGATAAAATTAAGACAGCAATGGCAGAGAATTAAAACCAAAGTAAGGGGCCTCATGAGCAAGGGGCTCTGTGTGATTGCATTGATGTGTGCCCATGAAGCTGGCCCTGCTGCAGCCCTAGTCAGGGTAACACTCCTTCCCTCCTGAGAGGTGAAATGCATCTGCCAAGGTATGAATAAAAAGATGATCTCAGAAGCCTAACCCTGTAGGTCAACAGTGGAATGGGCTAGACGGCTCTGAGCAGGAAAATTCCACCAGCCTGGCAGTCTTACCTGTTTCTCCCAGTGTAATCCCTGCTTTGATTCTTGTTGACAAGTCCTGTCTACCTGGGGAAGGTTCTACAGTGCAACAAAAGTTGCCTGGACTTTGGTGCCAGGAAGGCCTGAGTTCAAATATTACCCTAGTTTAACTGGGTACAAACTATTTGAGTTCTTTGAGCTTCAGCTTCTTCATATGCCCAGTGCAGATAATAATGCTTCCTCGAGAGTTTATATAGTAAAGTGCCCAACACAGAGTCCAGTAGTGTGGTTATTATCAGCTGCTTTGGGCGGCAGCAACCTCCACTAGCAGGAATTTTGCCCACAGGCTCTCAGCAGCATTCCCTGCAGCTGATGTCTCCCGTCAGAGTCTGTTTCAACCTAAATGGCTCTCCAGGGCTTTAGCAGCTCCCCGATCATTGGGGCCCAGCCACGCCTAGCACCTTTCCTGCCTGTGGCGTCTCCAGTGCCCTGATGCCTCCTGCTTCCCTGGAGAGCTCTCGGCAGATGGAAAATTATTTTCACAGAAGCCCTTTAGTTCCTGCTGAGCCCTGAAAGAGCAGTGACAAGGTGGCATCACTCTTCAAGGAACCGGTAAGAAGGCCCAGAGTGACAGCAAGAGAGAAGGAAGTATCTGTCTCCTTAGTCTCACCGGGCTGGGCTTTGGGCAGGACCTGGGTCTCCTGAGTCTCATGGAATTTCCAATCTCGGTAAGGCTCTTCTCTCAGAGTAGAACTGTCAATTGTGCCCTTCTGACAGTGTCTGAACTTCGGATTTCTGGGAATGAGGATGTGGAAAAAGTCCTAAATCCCTCTTTGCATAAAACCCAAAGGATTCAGGCACACCTATGCAAGAATAGGAGAACAGGCTGTTATCCTGTCCTTTCCCAAGACAGATTTGCCAACTGGGACTTAATAGTGCTCCTGGGTTATATTCTTGAGTGCATGCATATATTTTTTTCTTTGCTTATCTCATCTTTACAGTCATATTTCAAACCCCTGGGAGTTTTGCAGGGCCACTGTGGCCGCAGCCTTCAGAGTGCACCCTTGCACTGGTAGGAGCACAGTGAATGCTTGTGGATCTAGTTCTTGCAGACCGAGGCTGAGAAGTGCTCCCTGTCCAAGGGGACAGTGTGACTGCAAAGTAACAGTCACACTCTCTGTATTTAAAAGAGGGTCTACCTTTAAGGATTTGCCACTGGGCATTTGGACATGGGCCTTTTATACCAGAGATTCTCATTAGTGTGTGTAGGAATCACTTCGGGTTCCTATTAAAATGTAGATCTCGACAGTAATGCTGGGGTGGGGCCTGCGAGTCTGCTTTTCTAACAAGCTCCCAGGTGATGCCAGTGCTGGTAGTCTGAGGACCACTATTTGAGGAGCAAGAATTTAGACAATGTCCATTTTACAGAAGAAAAAATAGAGGCACTAAGGTGTCGCACATAAGGGAAAGGCCTTACTTCTAACTCCTAGGCTCTCACTGTGCTTGCTCAGCTGCAGGGTCCTGTAGATGAGGTTTTTGGCCTCTTTCTTTTCTCACTTCTTAACTCAGGCTCTAACTGTTTTCTTTGGCTCTCCAAATCCTACTTTGGAGCCGGAGATTTAGAGCCGAAAGTCAACATTTTCATGATAGTCCCGCTGGAGCTTCACCAGAGTTCGGAGGGAGGTTAAATTTGCTCTGGCTGGGCTGCTGGCAATCACTTTTGGGTGCCCAAACTCCCAGATTCGAAGATGGAAAAATAATATCTCCCTGAGGAAGTGCTTTTATTGAGTCCATGAATAAGCGAGCACGTAGTTTGTTGCGTCTAATTCCAGCTTCACTCCCCCCGTGTGGCGTGCCTGCAAGGCAGCGGTGCGCATGGCTGGGTGACATCAGAAATGTGGCAGGAATTAAACAAAAATTGGAACTTGGGTAAAAGTACAGCGCTATTTAAAGCAGCATAAATGGCTACACTGAGCTTGTGCTTCTTTTGATATTATCTAGGATTTGAAAATTATGTGATTATTTGTTTCAGAAAGAAACATAGAGTCCCCCTCTCTCCTTTCTCCTTCTACCCCCATTAAAAAAAAAAAAAAACCAAAACAGTTATTTACAAAAGGATACTTGGTTTTAAAGTCTTCTTCTAATGTTCATTGCATGCAAACAACACACACAGCAACAATGCAGGTGATGTTACATAACGAGGCAATGCCATTGAAGGTATTTCCCTAGGATTATTTTAATAAAAGTCTGGAACACTATTCTTTCAGTTGCTGGAGGACATTTCCCCTCCATCAGGAGCAAGAATTATTGGCCCTGTATGTTCTATAGAGTCTGTGGAGATTTTACCTGGAGGAAGCCCCAGGGAAGAGCACCTTTTCATAAAGTGCTTCTGAAGCAGTTTTCAAATATGCAATGATTCAATACTAAATTTAAAATAGAGTCATTCCAAATATTCTATGTAAATAAACTTAGCTATAAGAAATTTTATTGCTTAATTATCCCACCATTTAACTCAGGGCTTTTAATCCCAATCCATACTATAGCCCAAACTGAGTAAGATAAAGCAAAAAGACAGAAGAAAGTCAGATTTATTCACTTATATTTAAAATGTATTCTCCTTTTTACCATAATACACAATGTGATGTCTGATTCTTATATTCATTCCTAAGCGGTTAAGATTATTTGCTTTCTCTCTCTTCTTAGCTCATTTACCAGCTGATTTTTACCAATATGACCACAAGAGAGCTTCCTTTTATGCGTGGAAGAAATCTTTTAAAAAAATGAATAAAAAGAGGACGTACATTTTCACAGCACCCTAACAGGTACTTTGGGGTTCATCCATCTTGCCTAGTTGAGACCCTTTGTTTGAGTGGTGGTCTTTTTACAACAATAATTTCTAATCAATGTACACTTTACTGGAACAGAAAAAAAGTTTGCATTGACTGGACAACCACAAAAAGAATTATATGGTGTTTTTGCTACCTGTGAGTAAATAAATATGCTTTTGGCATTCCTGGATATCTGATCCATTAAGTGAGCCAACACAACCATTCATCCTGCTTATTTTACGGTTTAAATAAATTCTAGGAACCTATTACAGCACTCAAGAGTGAGTGCTTCTGTGGTTTAAGCTTCAGGAAATATTATTGTGTAGCATGAAGTGCAGCAAATGAGACGTCAGGAGACGGGAGTTCCTCTCCTTCTCTGCCACAGGCAAATGGTGTGACCCTATGCAAGTCCCTTGGCCTTTCTCAACTTTAGCTTTCTCATCTGCAAAGAAAGAAATTTCATTCATTCATTCATTCATTCAACAAATATGTATCGAACTCTCATTACACCAAGCACATTCATATCCTGGAGACAATTTGTGAACAGAAAAAGCAAGGACCCTGCTTCACGTTGGTCTAGAGATTCTATGCTCCAGAACCTATAGTCTAGAACATCTATAAAATTTCCCCAGAGCTGAGGCTCAACGTTTCGTCATCCCCAGAGCCTGTCAGGAGGTGAGAACTTGTGCCAGCAATTAAAGGTAGCAAGAGATCTGGGGGTTTTAGCAGTTTTGTTTTTGTTGCCTTTTTCTTGTTTTTGCAATTGACAGAGCACAGGAATTTCTACAGAAAGGTACAGAGCAGGAAACCAAAAGGCAGTAAAATTCTTTTTTTTTTTTTGTATCTCTGGTGACCCATTTCCCACCATAATGCCTTTCTATATCGCTAACCCACTAACGCAGGACTCATAGGTCCTTTGGACATTGTTATCTTTAAGCCTTGCCTCTTCTACACTGGATGATGGATAAGGAAGGATTGCTATCTAGCACTTGTAAAGGAGGGGGGACTGTTTCAAGATGAGACAAAGGAGATTCAAGAAAAAGTTTCCATTTCACAAACAGTCTTCTTTCACGCAGACTGCCCTATTTCTCCTTCACACCAGTCAGCATAACAAAATAAACTTGAGTTTGCATTTAAAAAAAATGAAACAGCACATGGAAATAATTTTGGTACATCAAACTTGTGCCAACATGCTTTGGAAAGTAAAAGATCCCATTTCAATTCAATCCAATAATTATTCTTTACGTATTTGTTCTGCCAGGCAACATGCTCAGGGCTCAGACGCAAAAAAAAAAAAAAAAAGAAATTGATCAAAGTCCTTCCCCTTGTAAATTCTCTAACTGGTGGCGGAAAGGCGTGGATGAAGGCAGAAGATAATCTAACATCTGAAAGTAGAAAAATGTAAACGCCGCTGTGATAAAAGAAGAGGCAAAACCATTCATCCTGAGAGCATCAGAGAATGTACGACAGTTAAATTTACTTTTGAAATGGATTTCTGTGTCCCGGCCCCGGTGGCTAAAGGGGTGGGCTACACCGCGCGGACATCAGCGCAGGGCCTGGCCGTGACTGGCCACCCTCAGGCAGAAGCCGGGGAGAGGCAGAGATCGGTGTGAGAGTCCAAAGCGCCTCTGCCCATTGCTGCCAGCCCACAGAAACCCTCTGAGCCCTGCGCCCCGGCGACACCCTCTCAGGGGGCACAGGAAGAGGGAGCAGAAATCTGAAAGCCTGAATTCACCACAAAGTGGCTGAATAAAATAAGAGACACTACTTAAACCAGAAGAGAAACTGGAATACATTAGTTACGAGCTGAAGCACTCCAGGAGCCCAGCACACCTGCTCCAGGTGAGGTGAAGAGTATGTGAGGAAAACAGGATCACCTACAGAAAATAAAGAAGCCAAACATTCTTTATATATGTGAATTACACGTTTTACATTTTAAAACCTGTTATATCTCCTGCCACATCTTAAAGGCACAAAATTCAACATGCCCAAAGTGGAAATCATGGACATTTCCCATCCACTGACCTGGGCCTTTTCCACTATTTTCCATACCAGCGGCCCACCGTCCACCCAGACCTAAATCGAAAGCCTTATTTGCTTCGCCTTTTCTATTAGCTCATCTCTATGTGATGCTGAGTCTATTTACTAAATATCTCTTGAATCTTCCCCTTTCTCTCTCTCCGGTACCACCTTATTCTGTCACTGGCACTTGTCTCTCTTTCCTATTCCACAGCTAGAGATAGCATTTAAAATGCAAATGTGGTCAGATAAACACCCACCACCATGCGCCACCTTCCCGTCTGTCTTAGGTGCAAGGCCCCCTGTGGCCTGGTTCAGGCCTCCCTTCCCACCACTGCTTCCCACCCCTCCCCTCCTTGCCCCCAGCACCCACACTTCTTCGTTCTGTCCGCTGGGCTCTGCTCCTCATGCTACATTCAAGGTCCCCCTGTGGAACTTCCTCCCCACTCTACCTCTTGTCCCTGGTTCATTGTTACCCTTCTTTGAGATCAGAGCAGCCTTCCTGATCTCCAGGCCAGGTCAGATCCCCTGCTGCATGTAGCCGTGAAATGGTGGACACTCCTTTGACAGCACTCGGTACCACCTATAGTTATGTTATACATCCCCACTGGGATGGGCAGGGGCTACTGGCAAAGATTCTCTGCTCGACCAAACTCCAGTCAGGCTCTTCCCAACTAGGCCCCAACTGTTATGTCTCTGTATCCATCTCTGCATTTTTCAATTATAGCAAAAGTCCTGCTAAGTCAGTTCAACCAGAACCCCCATCCTTTATACCTGATTACCCTTGAAGTCTGATCAGGGTCCTCATCCTCTGTCTCGTGCAGGTGATGTCTGCTCATCCTGGCCTACCTTCAGCAAGAATCCTGTAAGTTCAGTTTATACAGAATCTCCCCTTACCCCTGATGTTTCTTCTTAGCAATTTTGTATCCACTGGCCCCCATGCCTTGCTCCAATGCTATAAATTCTCAGTTATTCTTATTGTATTTGAATGTGAGCCCAATCTTCTCCCCTTACTGCAAAACCCCATTGCAGTGGTCCCTACACCTATCTTGGTGGTCCTAAACAAAGTCTTTAAAAAGTGTCATGAATAAATTTTTTCTTTATCACTACATCTGACTGTGCACCCCTGGCCCATGGCAGGCACTCCAATATAAAATTAATGAATGCTCTGCTCTCTTTCTAGCAGATGGACATTTTCTGAGATTATCTTTTTCACCTGTCTGGTATGAGATTGGTTTTTGAAAATTCTAGCTAGATTCCGTTTCTTTTCCTATCCAATTTACTTTTTAAGATAAATAAGGGATCACAATAGAAAACAAACAACAACAACAAAAAAATCATGAATAGACTATTGTCTATTTCCATAAAGCCCGGAAGCTAACTTTGAAAAAGCTGGCTTTTCCTTTGTTAATAACTTGACAATAAAAGATACAATAAATTTGAAAGGAATTTATGGCTGTCTGCAAAATTGTCGAGGAGGCTGATTGAGGCTGAAATTATAGCAGAAGAGTTTCAAATCCAACTCCCCCACACTGAGGTAATGTTTCTCGCCTTCTTTCAACCCTATTTTAATTGCTTTCTTCCAAAGTTTCAGTGATTTTCTCTTGTATTACCCAGCTCTTTTACTAAACACTGAAATAAGTATAATACTTATTCTATCCTTGGTGAGTGATGTTCAGGCAACTGTTTCCAGTTCTAAACATTAAGTTTTAGCTTGGTGAGGGAGAATTGCATGGTTGGGTAACTCCAGTACCATCAACAAAGGTAGCTGGCAGTTTACATTTCTCTTTTTTATCAAATCCTCACTTAGATTTGTATAGATAATTTATATTCCCAACTTTTGTTTTTATGTTGGTGTAGACTTGCAGGCATATAATTGCTGGAGGCTTGAGTCCTGGTCTCACGCATACAGGACTTAATTTCAAATGATGGAAGGCAATAACGGCATTATTTCAATTGCACATGTCTCATTTACTTTATTTCTAGTAAGAAAATGTGTTCCGTGCCCCAGCAGTGGATACTAAGATAGGGGAGTCCCACACCTCTCATTGACCTCATTGAGGTTAGCTGTTCTAGCCATACCAGTAGCAGGAGCTAAGCAAGGGAACTACCCCTGGCTTTATTCTTTGCAACCACTTTCAGTCTTTGCAACTCTCCATCTCCAATGAACTGCTGCCACTACATAGGACATTCTCTGGGTGCTTTAGATTAAGACCACATAGACAGAAGTAGGGGCCCCAAGGCCCCTGATTGAATGTTTAAATGTAGAAATATCTGTGCCCTGAATTCAAAAACAGGCAAGCCCATGAACAAGCAACAGGATTCTTTAGAATGATGGACTTTCTTAAAATCAATTTCATCACTTCCAATGCCAAGTGATGTGGGATATTCAGAGAATTCTAGCAGTAACAGCTTATAATGGCCATTGATATGCATTCCCTCACAAGGAGTTCATCTTCCTTAAGTTCCTTCAGACAGCAAAGTAGAAATATCAAAGTATCTCGCTTTACTCACCAGAAGTTTTGTAATTATGACTAAGCTTAAGTCAGCTTGCTTTAACAAAGCCATGGCTAAAAGATGACATGCAAAGACAGAGAATCACTTACTTGGGCAGCTTCAGAGAAGGAAGACTTCAAAGTTATGCTAATTAGAGGTATTACAGCCTCAAGATAAAAGCCTTCTAATGAGCGAATTTTATAGACATAGAGCACTTCAGTGTCGAGTCATTCCTCACTTAGGCTGCACACTTGGGGATGCATATGTTTGTTTCGACATCGGCACCTCTTTTACACCTTTTTATAACACAGAATTTGTCCTCACTACCGATCAGTGCTGCTTTACCAGAAAAAAAGTAAAAATGGGAGAGAAAGGAGTTAGTAAATTTAGACATACTATTCCCTTTCAGAAAAGAGAAAAAAGATAAAGGCAAACAGCTCAAGGAAAGAAAATCGTAACTGGTACAAGTTATTTACTCTTTCCTCATTCAAGCATTTGTTAATATGCTATTATGTAAAAGGTATCATAGTTAGCAGTATGAGCTCCCTGCTCCCCAAGAAGTATCAAAGGTTCAAGTCATCAAGTTGAAGCAGGTATGGGCCTAGGCTGTATTGGAAGAGCCCAAGAGGAGGTACTTGGAACAAAGACAAACCCAGGAGGTGTGAGCGGGAGGGGTCCCCCACCTCCACCCCATGGAGCCTGCCGGAGAGCTCACCAAATGGCAAAAATGCCTCTCCAACCACAACCTAAAAATGCTGGAAGAACAGCAAGGAAGCAAGAACCAGAGAAATGTGGAGCTAGACTGACATTGTTCAAGAGAAACCTGTTTCCAGACAGTATTAAGAAAATTTTAAATATCGTAAGACCAAAAAATAAAAGATAAACCTGCTTTCAGATATACATCTCAAACCACATGTTGAATTGGATGAAAATAGAAACCTGTGTCCTTTTTGAACAGTAATTCTTTAAGCTTGTTCCAAGTTATGGCGCAGAATTGGGGCTGGGAGAGAGACCAGGGACCTAAACAAGAGGCAGCTCCTCTGGCACGTAGCTATGAGATCATCCTGGGTTTCATTCTCAACTCTTAACTTATTTGAGGAATTCTGACACTACAAGTTTCCAAGGGTGAAAAAATAGCCTGCTGAAAAGGTAGCATATGGGGAAAGAATTTTGATTATGCTTTTTTCAAATATGAAAGTGCTTCAGCTGCAACATTCTGGACTCTTGAAAATTTGCTTGATTCTTGTAATGTCATGAAAAAGGAAACTGCAACAGATGAAGCAAGCCAAGTTTTAGCCTTATTTGATCACTTAAAGATCAAGGTATTATAAAAAGGAGTTTGGATTAATTCTGAAAATGCAAGAGAGAAAGTGGGAGATGAACAGGAAAATGGAAAATGGTTTTTAAGGTATATTTAGGATCTATGCGTCTATAAACATGCTCTTACCTGTGTGTTTTGTGGTGGTGCTATTTTTCGAGTTTATGAAGTCTTAGCTGTTTTTCATTTTTACTCAGGTTATGAAGACATTTTCAACTGTTCTCACTCTAGGGAGGAATTGGCATGGATAGAGAAGATTAGAGGCAGGAGTGTGATAAGAAGTGTAGGAAAAGTCTAAGAGAATGACCACAACAATTCACACCCTGCTTTGAGTTTAATCTAGTTTTTAAGTTAAAGCTCACCTCAAAAAGCAAAGACTTACTGAAGACAGAAAACATTTTACCGAAGGACAAACGCACATGAGATTCACGTGCTAACTACACTTTCCCACCTTTAGGAATCTGTATATGGAGGAAAGCATTTTGGGAAAAGGATGTAATAATTTATTCTCTCACATGATACCTGCACTCAAGGAGGTTACATTCTAGTATGAAGACAGCCAGAAATGAGACAAATCCAATGGAATATGGGGATGATGATGATAATGATGATGAGGAGGAGGATGAGGGTAGGGATCATAAGATCCTGGAGCATAGGGGAGGGATTCTCTATGTCACCTGCGTAAGGCATGAAAGACTTTGCAAAGCAGGTGTCATTTGAGTTGCATTTAGAAAGAAGAGTAGGTGTTTCCCAGTTGAGCAAGGTGATAAGAGGTTCATTCTAGGCAAAAGGTATAGAACAAGCAAATACATGGAGTTCTGTGAGGCACAGAATATTTAGAGAATTATAAATTCTTACATACAGGAGGTTGGAGGGATGCATGCAATGACAAGAGATGCAGGTAAACAGATAGGTGGAGCCCAGATTATGAAAATGATGTTACAGAGTTTAGGTTTTATCCTATAGGTGATAGAAAGATACAGGAAGTTTTTAGGAGGACAATGACATGTCCAAATTTGCAGCTTTGGGATATTTTTAGGAATGAGGTTGTCAAAGCCAATAGTTCTCTCATCATATTGATTTGTCAAAATAAGATTTCTTTTATTTCTCTTATTTGAGCCTTTGAGCTTGCCTTCAATATATTAAATGTTTCAAGCTTTTCTTAGAATTCCCTGTATGCAACTGAATAATTTCCTGACCTCTAATCTTGTCCTCTAGAAAATTTCTAGCCCTACTCCCCTTAGGTAAATAAATGTAAATAGACATTGATCTCCAGAGGAATAGAAAACTAACCACCAGGTGAAAAAAAAAAACAAAAAAACACATATTTATTTTTATATTCTTACCTGCTGGTAAAAAGGGATTACTCATGGGGTCTTTTTTTTTTTTTGCACTGTTAGAAGTGCTCAGGGTGTCAATGCATTAACTATAGGAGATTTAGTCTAGGTCTTTCTTAATGAAGAGGAGGGAAGGAAACTACTGAATCATTTGTCAAGAACAACTCATCTTTATAAAAATCATTGTACTGGCAAATCCCTGGAATGTGCTGTTGTGGCATAAAGTTACCATAACTGGGCAAGAAGAAGGAGGTTAAGTTAAGAATGTCAGTGATTCTTGAACTCATTCAAGAAACGAATTCAGGTCAAGGAGACTCCCAGGATCAAGACTAGTATTCCCGAAACTGTGAGAAGTGCCGCAGCTCTGCCCTGCATTTCTCAACCACTAGTTATGTTGCAGAACTGTCGCTGCCCTGCCCTGACTTTTAAGAGTGGGAAGCAAAGTGATTTGAAGATTACAAAAGAAAGCCACTCTACTCCTGAGAGGAGAAAATCAAGTGTGACAGCCAGATACAAGTATTCTTAGAAATAGGCTCACATGATTTGTGTAGAAGTTATGAAGAGCTGTTAGTGAAGTCTAGTGTTTCTCAATCTCTCTGGGTTAACTGTAAAAACTTTCTCACTTCTAGGATGAGTCAAAATCTCCCTTTATTACATCTGGGTTAATTTGGAATTGTGCATCTTGTTCCAGAGAGATGTAAGATTGCCTTTGTCTTTACAGTCTTAATGGCTCTTCAGCTTTGGAGTTAGGTCCAAAAGTGGCAAAGTGAAAAAATCATCAGTCTGGGGATCAGAAAACCAATTTCAGTTCCGGTTATGCCACCCATAAGTGGTCTTGTGGGACCACTGGGTCTCAATTGAACCTCACAGTTTTGATTTTTAAAATTGGGACATTATTCACCACTCCCGTTAGATTGCTTCTGCTAGATGATGCTGCGAGGATGTGGGACATTGTGCAAGCCCTAACCTAATGTTTTAATAGAGCTATGTAAACATAAGCATCCGTGCTAGTGAGAGCAGTGAGAGCCCTGTTAAGACGGTATCTGTTTAGGATAGAAAATGAGGTCACAGAGTGATATTATGATCTTTGAGGGCCTGGGTGAATGGTAGAAGGGATGAGAAATCGGAAGGTTTGAATTTTTCTCTTAAGAATTGAGATTTTGGCAGGAGACTGTTGTCAGGCTCTCCAACTTAAACGTGCAACTTTGATGTGGTAATAAAAGTTAATTTTATAGATTGGCCTTGAATTTTAATGATTCACAAAAAAAGACTAAAGATTCTTCCGCTAAGAGGCCTGAGGTCTGAAGCCCCGCATCAAATTGAGCACTGCTTCCTTCTTTCTGGTGGGCAGCATCTGGTGGGCCCAGGTGATACCAATACTAAGTGTTCCCTAATGTGTAGAGCCAGAACATTGGCATGATGACATCAGACTGTGTGAGAAGATCCATGCAGGTTGTTTGGGGAGAGCAACCACGCAATTTAGGATCCATTAAATTTACCACGTACAAATCAGAGCATAGTATCTCCTTGTCAACTCTAGCTTGCTCTCCTCACTTTTCTTCTGGGCACCTAAGTGTGCAATTATTTCTGATCTTTATATCTCCCACCTTTGCTCTATCAACTGAACAGTTGTCAAAACCTCAATATTTTTGCTGCAGATCCTTTTTTACATTCTTCTCCCAAATAAGGGAGGGCCCGAAGGACTCACAACGCTATCCACACCGATCCAGACTTGAGCTCTGGACACAGATGGCATCTGCAAATGTAGCTTCTGGTAGACTGTGTGGAGTTCAGTACACCAAGGAACTAAGTCTAGAGGCAACTCCCAAATTCTGGTTTTATTGAGAGCCCCTTCTTGTCATCACAGCAGTCGCTGCCTGGCAATGAATTTTTTAGCACCCACCCTCCTCTCCTACCTCGCAAGAATATGCTCCTGTGTGTGTGCCAACTCCCTATTGGCCTCTCGACTTAAAGAGCTCAGACTCTTTACCAACAGGATAAATCCTTTCATTCCTGCCTGTTTAGTTTCCCCCAAGAGCTGTGGCAGTTTTGCCCACAAAAGTGCTCCTGTCTGTATCTCCAGCGAGTCACTATTGCGTCGACGGCCTGGAAGGTGAGCTGGATTGTTCTGTGCTCTCACTCACAGTGCCTGATTTCATCTTAGCTTCCTGGCTCCCTCTTCCTTTTCTTTCCTTGGCCTATCGGTAAATACCATGTCTGTTTTCTCTGCAGAAAAATCTGGGGCTGAGTAAAGGTAATACCAACAGTATAACTGTTATAAGTGTTAACCCAGCATTTTTTAAGAGGTTAAAAATGAAGCTATGTCATTCCCAACTGCAAAAACAACAACTAAACCCAAATCTAAAGTGCTGGCTTTAAATACTAACATTGTGATCAGCATAACCTGGTACTTCCTCAAGTTCCTTCTGTCCTGGGGAAGCACTTGGGAGATTCACTATTCTCTCCTGGGCAGTTGCCCACACTACTCCTTTGGACACTGCAGGCAGAACATCTAAGTTTCCGGGTCTGCCCTACGGCCACCTTCGCCTGTGATATCAGTGCTACAACCACTGTGTGCCCAGGCACTTCCACTCCAGAGCTTCCTTCCCTGTTCCTGCTGCTGTGCTAAGCTCCCACATGCCAGAGTCCATCCTCCAGACAGACGTTGGGGATCAAGTCGATCACGTTGGCAATCAAAGCCAAGCTCCAGACTCAGGCCACAGTCCAAAAGCTGGTTTTCCCATTTACCCATTGTAGGCTTCCCACCGGTGAAATGAGCAAAACCATACCCACACTCACCTTGTCATGAGGAATTAAGGAGATAATACACAAAAAGGTCTTAACACAGAGCATGGCCCAGCAATGGCTTAATAAGTAACACGAGTTGTTGACACGGTCATCAGAGAGGACAACAGAGAGGGGTGTTTATGAGCACAGACTCTGGAGCCAGATGCTCCAGACTTCAATAGTGACTCTGCAGCTTATTGGCTGTGTGAGCTTGGGCCAGTTATTCAACCTTTCTGTGTCTCTTTCCTCATCTGAAAAATGGGGATGATGATGATGATGATGGAACTCATCTCATTAGCTTGTTATGAGGATTAAGAGAGCAAATGTATGTAAAGGATTAAAAGAAGTGCACGGCACATGCATAGTAATTGGTATATATGTGCTCACTTTTATTGTTATTATTGTCATTATTCTTATCTCAAGAGATGATAGTGGGCTCGGCTACTGCTCTCACCAAGAATTCAAACACGTATTCTGCTCCGAATCTGATTTTTGCCATTCTATATTCCCCCCACCGCCATCTTCCTCACCGTTTTCACCACCACTACCCTCCTCACCCCCCAGCCAGGGAATAATTCAGAAATCTTCAATCCATCTATGTTATTTCCATGCCTAAGAAGTATATCACCCAAGGACTAAAGGAGATATTCTCTACGAACACCTGTACCCACCACAACCCCAAACACAGGGCCACCTCTCCTTGGACACTGAAGTGGAAAGTCACGAAGTTAGCTGAGCATTTCTTTCTCCAGGAGAAACCCCCAATGCTGAAAGATGAGGGTCTTTTTCATCCCACAGTTTGCGTCTGTTTTTCTCCTAGCCAGGTGACTGAAGTTCCAGACCTTCCTATTTAGCTACTTCTTTTCTACCTACCGACTTAAGAAAAATAAAGAACATGCCTCAAACTTCTCATAAAAATACTACTGTTAAGCTTTGCATATTTCCCATTTTTGACAAGTAGTGTAATAACTTAAAAAAGTACTTCAGCAGGGCACTAAAATCCATGGAGGCCACAGCCCCAGAGTGGACTGAGATTGCCCTGCTAGCCTTCCTTTCACCTAATTCCTGTTTAAAGCTTTGATGTTGCACAGACAGAGCTTCTGTGAGATGTAACGTAGATTAAAAGCAAGAAAATTTCATCAACAGAGCATTAAACTTAAATATCTACATGCTAAAGGGCTGGAAATTCAACCTAATTAAAATGTCTGAACACAGAGTCACAATTAAACAGCCAGAGAATTATGGAAAAGTAAATATTTACACACACACTGTACACTTATTAGGGTTTACAAAGAAATGCTTCTCATCTGCACAGCTTTCCTTTGTAATGATATTGTTATGAGGCAATAAATGTGGTTATAGTTAATAACAGATGTTAAATGGCATAATTCATCCAGAAATCTCACTAATTACTGCAGAAGCGTGAGACAAATGCACAGCATCATATGGGAGGTGTTTCTTATCTCTTAGTTTGTAAACTGAAAAAAATGAAAGGTCACTTGTACAAAAAGAAATACTTAAAAGTAAAGCCATAGTTATTTAAATGAAAATTTCAAACACTCCAAAATTACAATGGGCTTCCCCATCCAGAGAGTTCGTTCATATTTCATTCAGAGAAAACAAATTGGCCTAAATGATTTGAGTTAACTTGGCCACTCTAATGGTAATCATTTTCTAAATGAGTTTAGGAAGAATGTTCCATATTTTAAACTGCATTAGTTACTGTCTTTAAAATGATGTTTACCACCAAATATTTCCTTTGTCTTCAGCCCAATCCTTCTCTGCTTACAAGGGCATTGGGACAAATAAGGGGGAGAAGAGGCAGGGAATAATGTCCTCTAAAGTGATTTCATTTTACAGGGATCATAGGGACAAGAGGTGGAAAATGCAAATGCTTAAAATAATTTTCATAATGAATTTGGGAAGGGTGATTGGAAAACCTAAACTCAAGAGGCATCTTTTGTTATCTTCACAAAAGCTCAAACCCAGAGAGTCATAGTGAAACTCCCTACGCCCTTCACGGAGTCAGCTTTCGTTTTACTCTGTAACGTTGTTCAGTTGTTTCCTCCACTTCCATGTTGTCTTAATAGTGGTGCCCTTTGAAATGTTCGCGGTTGATTTGCACCATATTTTACAAAGCTTTCCTTCTTGGATTTAGTTTCTGTTGGTTTTCAAAGCCAAAGAGGTTGGTTTACATCTTGATTCAAATAAAGTCAGGATAGCGAAGATTTCCAAGGTTTTTGCTTGTTCAAACACACGTCTGTGCTCTGTACGTGCACATAGGCACACATGCAATAACAGCGAGAGAGAGGGAAAGGGAGAAAGAAGGGCAGAGGGACAGAGTGCAAGATAGATATTGGGACAGCAACGGAGAGAGTGAGAGATAAACACTACCTTTAGTTTTCTATAAAATAGAAACCATTATACCAGACCTCTATTTCTTCACAAGGTTAGATTTTTCCCTTTTCATTGTGGAAAGCCTGGTATCCAGGTGATTTTTTTAATGCCTCTGAGTGAGACAACTTTAAGTCTCCCTTTTTGATTCTCCGGAGAATAATTTTCCCAATAATATAGAAACTTGACAATAAAAATCAATGTGTACCCATCAATATAATCATTGGAGTCGAGAGAGAATTTTTTTCTTCTATATTATCTTTTGGAATAATCTGGAAAGAAATATGCTTAGGAAAAAGGCAGGGATAGTTTATTCTAAGGACAGAGAAGGGACTAGATCAGTGTTTCTCAAAACTCGATGTACATACGCATCACTGGGGGATCTTTTTAAAGGACAGAGCCTGACTTAGGAGGTCTGCAGTGGGCCCACCATACTACACACCTAATGAACTCCAGAGTGGTGCTGCTGCTGTGGTCAGGGGACCACACTGTGAGCGATCTCATCTATTAATAAATCTGGTGTCCTTACAGAACAGCACTCCAGTCATCAGTGGCAGAGTTCTGAAAAAGGAAGCAAAGTGAAAGTTCATACTGAGCCTTAAAGTAGAAGGCTGGAAGGGTACTTAAGGGGAATCCTGATTTATTCCCCATCACCTGATGTTCTGTCGTATCACAGAGAAACTATTCCAGATGGCTGAAAAAGTACGTATTTGTAACAGTCCCCTTTGACGACAGCCTGCAACGTTGCGTGTAGTTCATTCAGTTTTTAACAACCTCCACTATATTTAGCAAAAGTTCCGTTTGTTAGATCATCAGCTAATTCTTTATGTCCAGACCCCATTAAAGCAGAAAATTCCTCCAAATGATACTCCTTTGTAAACTCAAAAACTATTCATTAATATGTAATCTCTCAGTTTCCATTCTTTAGACTAAGCTATCTCAGATGGTTTAGACTTTTCTCAATGGGACATTTTCCAGCGCTTTAATCACTGTGGTAACCTTATCCAAGTGATGTCATTCCCTTAGAGAGGAATTTATTCTATCCTCAGTTAAAAAACTTCCATCCTCTTCTTTCTTTTTTCATTTTTGCAATCCCTAATGTCCCACTTCTTTTCAAGAATTTCTGTATCATCTTTATGGATCATCACCATCTTCTTAAGACTTCATGGTGAGTAACGTCCAAAATCTCAACGTCATTAAGTTATTCCCTTGCAAAGGAAGACACCACAATTAGTATGCAAATTATCACCACGTTGCACCTCTGATGTTTATGCATTTTCATGTTTTATCCCTGAAATAATCTAACCGTTTTCTAAGTAGTTTCTAAACCATCCACATATAAGATACATGGACTAAGCTAAAATATACAGACGATGAAAACAATAGCTTCTTACATTTAGCTTTGTAATACATACCTAGCATTTAGTGAGTGTTCAATGCATAAATAAATGCATCAAGCACAAATGGGTATAAATCCCTATTCTACCTCTTACTAGTTCTGCGACTTTAGACAAGTTGACATTATTGAGTAAAAGTTTCATTATTTTTAAAGCAGACATGATAATCCCTACCTTACAGAGATTCATACAGATTGTTAATACATTAGATCATATATGTTTAACATGTCTAGCACACATTGGTCATGCAAAAACAATTACTTCACTTTTCTCCAAATAATGAAATTTTTCAATCGGACCATCACTGGGATTACATTTTTCACATATCAGACAGTCGACAAATGTGTTGAATGAATGAATCAAAATATAGGCAAAATCAGTATGGCCAAAGAAAAATTATTGAAGTTGGTTAAGTCCCACTTTCATTATATCGATAAACTCACATCCATTGCTCGGACTTAGCTTTTAAAGGCTTTATTTCCAAGGTTAAGCACTATAACAAAGCCAGATACCAGACTGAGATGAGATTCATGCCTAAGTCATCAGAATCCTATTGGTGTAAAAGACCATAAAAGAAGGGCTCAGAGTTTTATAGAGGAAAAACATGTAAATGAATTATATTATATTACATAAGGATATATTAATTTGATGAAATCCTTTCTTTAGCTAGGCAAGACTTTGACCATTTACCTATAGCGACTGTGTTCAAAACAATATGAAATGTCACAGTTAACTGACACTAAGGTCAAGAGTGAAGGTGATAACGAGTGCCATGCACACTCTGTCTCTGGAAGAAAAGCGGACTCTGGAATAGTCACTGATTAGTAGGGTAAATTGGGATGTCTTCAGCTACCTCAAACTATTTTCTCACCTATAATAATGAAAACTATATTATTTCAGAAGTTATATGTGTATTAAATAATAGTGTTTTATTAAAGCCTTTGTTACAGCGTCTGATCGATTTTGTTTTTCATGGACACTCAAATGTTTACATAGGTCTTCTTTTAAAAAGGAAATCAGAACCCTAGAATTCGACAACTGAAATGATATGATATATCCAACTATGTTTATATCTAAAATGTAAGAAAAAAATTGATTATATTTGTGGCTGAAGACTGAGTGATGATTTATGCCATTTATTTTCATGTAATAATGTTATCATTTCTAGTTTTTAATAACAAGCCAAAATGGTTACATCATTATCAGCACTTCCAGTTATAATTGATACACAATATTTCCCATATAAAGAAGCATAACTTCATTATTAATCAAGTAACATTAGTATTGATGAAAAATGTATTATTAAAACTACCAAAATATAACTTAAGGCAAAGTATCACAATGTAAAAATCAAAAACTGTGAATGCAAACAGATTTAAGCATTTAAGACAAACTTGAAACAGTCTTTGTCATGAATTTTGGCATTAGCAAAACTGTTGGTAAGTTCTTTTAATTAATGTTTTTAAGCTGTACTTGCACATGGTTTAAAGGCAAGTCGGCAGTTCCTGTTAGGAAAGACAGAAAACCTCCAGCTAACGCTCTTCCCTCAAATTCCCACTTTCCAGAAACACTTTAAATCTTTTAGCTTATTCTTTTGTTATTTATCCTCATATCTTTAAATAATTAGCACATCATCCTACCGTTGACCCTTGAACAACATGGGTTTGAACTGTGCAGGTTCACTTACCCGTGGATTTCTTCCACCTCTGCCACCCCTGGGACAGCAAGATCAACCTCTCTTCTTCGTCCTCAGCCTACTCAACGTGAAGACAGCAAGGATGAGGACTCTTTATCATGACACACTGCCACTAAATGAATAGTAAATATATTTTGTCTTCCTTATGATTTTCTTAACAAAATTTTCTTTTCTCTCTTACTTTATTGTAAGAATACAATATATAATAAACATACAAATATGTGTTAATCAACTGTTTATGGTATCAGTAAGGCTTCTGATCAAGAGTAGACTAATAGTAGTTAAGTTTTGGGGGAGTCAAAAGTTATACATGAATTTTCGACTATGCGCGGTAAGAGGAGTGGTCGGCGCTCCTAACCACTGAGTTGTTCAAGGGTCAACTCTACTAGGGATGTTTCTATTTTTTCCTTTATTTATTGACTTCTTAATTTTAAGGTAGCTTTATTTCTCCCCATACACTTTACACATGCGTTCAGCCCCCTGTACTCAGTACTTACTTTATTATGACAATAACATTATTTGAAATGTTACATGGCAATAAAATTACTTTTGCATTTTTTTACACGTTGGTGTTTTTTTGCCCTTTGTTCATTTTTCCTGAAGATAATACCGATTTTTGTTTTATTTGCTTAGATTTCTAAACACATCACTAACTTACATCTAGACTCTCCTCCAGCTGGGTAAAAAAAAAATCTCTCAATGTGCTCAAACTCCTTAGGTATTTGATCACTGTCATTTGTTTACGTAAATCTCTCCCAGAGCCTTTGATTAGTTCTTAATTTGTCCTGGTCTTTCTAGACTTGCTGTACAGTACTCATCTTGGGAGATCGTTCTGTCCTTTCCTAGGGGATTACATTTGTCTATCCCTTATGTTAAATCACTTGTTTTCTGGATCTCATGTGTTTGTTGTTTTGGGTTTATTTACTTGTTTTATAGAGCACACATATAGCCCTAACTTCAGTAACTTTTTGGAAGGTCAATTTTAAAGACCTTATTTGTCACAAAATTAATTTATTCTGCCTTTCTAGTTAATTGAGAGTTCACTGGATATGTAAGAGATCTCTAAATCAGAAATCATTTTTCCTCAGAATTGTGAAGAGTATTGCTCTGTTATCTTTTCCTAGCCACTGTGGGGTTGAGAGGTCTGAAGCCAATCCGTTCTTGTTTCTTGTGTGACATCAAAAATTTTTCCTCTCTCTGGAATTCCTTTGGCTTTCTCTTCATCCCCCATGGTTTGAAATTTTACAATAGTATTCCTTTATGATACTATTTTCATCTATTTTCAGGACATTACATAGGTCTATTCTATCTAGAAACTTATAATCTTCAGTTCTGGGAAATTGTCTTAGATTATTTATTTAATGATTTTCTACATTTCATTGTCTCTATTCTCTCTTTTGGAATTCCTGTTATGTAGCTACTGGAACTTACAGACTGGTCCTCTAACTTTCTCTTCCTCTCATTTACTTTTTATGTTCTTTTTCTCTGTTTTTCTAGGAGACTCTTCATTTTGTCTTCCTAATCGTCTTTTGAGTGTTTGATTTCTGCAGTTTTAAACTCCACATGTTTATTGTCCTCTGAGTTTTTCTTAAACTATAGCCTTTCATTCCAATTCTACAGTTGCAATAGCTTCTCTGATGTCTACAACGATATTAATAACAGGTTTCTTTATTGGCATTAATTTCATTCTCCCTGCATAGTCTGTGTTTCCTTCATATTGTTTTAGTCAGCTGATTTTGATTTCTGCCATTTACATCAGACACTTTCCTTAAGTGTTTGGTGATATTTCCAGTCTGCTCCTGTTAAAGATGAGGGCACGAAGATGGAAAGTTCTGCATTCATGGTTAAGGCTCCTTGCCTGTGGATTTCACTGTAGGGTCCTATGGTTAAGTCATTTTGTTGGATAAATCCCAGTGTCAGTAACATTTATTTAATTCTCCTGTTTAGTATGAAACCCTGTCCCCAGCTGTACCTGGCAGTTCCTAGCTCAGAGATCCTGTTTTATTTCTCCAGGGAATAAACCTCTGGTTCACAGCTCGCACGGGGGAATAAAATCTTGGAGTTTACTGAATCTTAAGTATTTTTTTCAATTAACCTCTTTTTTTTAAAATTAATCTCCATCTTTACCTCCTACATCTAGAGTTACTTGGCATGATCAATGCCTGAGAATACTAGGGATTCTTTGGAGTAAATCAGCTTTTTTTCCCCCTTTTTCCTCACTGACAGATTTCACTTTTTCAGGTCTGCCGCATTAGATCATTTTTTCTACATTTTGTCTTCAAAAATTTATTGCTGTTGTCTCTTCTCTTTTTGCTTTGTCCTTGTGGGTTTATGTTTTTAAAGATCTGTATCGTTACTGACGTTTTAGAAGGTTAAGAAGAAGTGAAAATAAAGGTATATGTTCAACCCACCACCTCTAGTTGGAATTCTCTATGACACTAGTTGGTAACTATATTTTGAAATGGGACTTCATTAAAATTCCCTGTTAAAGTTCTACAGTCAAGAAGGAATCCAACTCTGTTTTTTTATTTTTTTGTTTTGTTTTCTTATACTGTAATTGAACACCTTCTAGTGTTACATTCTTATGTGGGGAAAAAAAAATCTATGCTAATGGCTGCCATACTGTCCAATAAAGTTTCCATATTTCCCAAGCTTTCTGAATTGCCCCTCAATAAATGTTTAACCTTCTGAGATTCTAAGCTCTCTTTAACCAAGACTTTCTATTATAAAACTAATCACAGGGAGACTCAACTGGTCCTTCCTAGTCACAGTGATGAAATTTAGTTGGTTTTTAACTACCGAGAGCTGCCCAAGTATGGAGTATCATTTGCGTGATAAAGTCAGAACAGTGCTAGACAATAAGCAATATTCCAACTTCTTAGAGAAGATTATGAGACAGATCCTTATTTAAGAAGAATACTTTGACAAATGCTTCCACTTTGTCTAGTTGGTCTCTCTGAGTGGCCTCCTTGGGCCCTGCATTTCCGAGGAGTGAATATGAGGAGATCCTATTTTCTCTCGAAGTGTCATGTTTATGGCTCTCCAGTGGCATTAGGTCCTATTATAGCTTGCTGAAGGGTCCACAGGTGAACATAAAAACAAAGAAATAAAGGAAGGAAAGAAGAAAGGAATAAACTGAATTGACTTGCTGCTGGATTCAATTCATGAAGCACCTTGAAGCTGAATGATTTCCAGGCTCATAGTGCAGGGGGCATTTTGTTGTTGTTTTTAAAGATCTATATCTTTACTGATGTTTTAGTAGAGGGTTAGAAAGGAATGAAAGTAAATTCATATGTTCAATCTACCATCTCTAATTGGAATTCTCTATAACTAGTTGGTAACTACATATTGAAATGGGATTTTTATTAAACTTCCCTGTTAAAATTCCACAGTCAAGAAGGAATTTCAGTTTTATTTAGCACTGCTTGTTTTCCTCCCAACCCATACTCTACATATTTATTTTTGTTTACCAACATCTCAAGTGTGGTTTCACAGATCCGTCAAAATTTACAGTAAATTAGGAAGGTAAGGTTTCCAAGAAGATTTAAAATTACTGGTAGTAAAATAATAACCACAACCCAGATTGGACCCTCTGGAGAAGGCTGAGGTTTGCTTTTCCTGAAATGGTCAATTTTAGATTGCAATTGAGGCAGCTTCCTGAGTGATGAGTGAGTTAAGGAGAAGGAGTTTAACAAGCCCATATGTTTCAAGTTCTGTAATCTCACCCTCCTGGTATAGATCCATCATGTTTTCTGCAAAGTTATTTTTATGTCTTCTTTTCCCTAAGCACCATAATATACAAAACCACACAAACACTGTAGAGGTTGTTATGCTGTTGTTGTCATTGTTATTTACAATTAAACATTTGTTAAAAATAAACCTGCTGTCTTGCAACGGCAATTTGAGAAATGTTCAACATGATAGTTTCAGAGGCTTAATGAGCTCAGTGTTAAAGATGTAAAGGCCTCTCTTAAATCCTCTTCAATTTTTAAAAACTAAACTATTCCTTCATTTTCAATATATAGCCAAAGTAGGGTCACATACTGCCTTCAGTTCAAAAGGCAGCAGGCTTTAAGCAGATGTCAATTATTTGTTAATTTATAGTGAAGCTGAGAGACGAAAGAAAACAAGGTCGGGGTAAGGGCTGTAGTCCAAATTTGCCAGTTTCCCAGGTGAGTGCTCTATTCGAATTAAAATATTGGTTTTGCTAGCTCAAGTCAATAGAAACTTCTTTCCCCACAATTCCATGTGGTATATAAAGAACAAACCTCAAAGCAATTCAGTGGGCACATATTTGGTGGTTGAAGCACTCTATCTTGCAAAGCACATTCAGGGAGAAATAAAATCCTTATTGCATGCAGACAAGGCTCCTTACCAGCCGAATGTAATATGACCACAACAAGGAGTACAGAAACTAGTTGCAGGTGAAGCTAAAAGGCTTGACTGTTAGGTCAGCACAGATTCATTTAAGTAATCTGCCTCCATGATTTGTGAAATTGATTTGACTCTTCAATAAACTACAAGGCTGAGCACCAAATTAATGTGAAATGCCTTTTGAAATTTCGCTGCACCTCACTCCACCCAATTTGAAGTGAAATTAATAAAAGAGGGATCTAACCTTTAGGTTTCCTTACAATAAAACTTATTTATGCAGTTTTAAACTTTAATGTGGGGAAAATGCACATCTTGAACTTTTCCATTGCCCTCTCATAAATACTGTTGCCCTCTAAAAATTTTTTATGCAAAATTACACATAAGGTTATTTATTTCTAAACATTTGATGCAAGATTTGCCTTCATGAGGATTCCAAACACTGATCAAAGTTTCTCCCTACTCATTTTAAAAGAAAAAACTCCACACAGAAATTGTGAGTAGAATTTGAACTTAATTAGACGCATATGCCCAGCTTTGTTCTCTAAATCCTACGAGTATTTCCAGCTTTGGATTTACAAAATTATTACATTTACAAACACAAAATACAAACTCAGACTTGCTTTAATATTGGAGTGGCATAGAACAGCTTGGCTGAGTAGATACAAAAATTTTCTCTAAATGTTTTCAGACCACCAGTTATCTCACATATGCCCACTGGGTGGAAGGCAAGAATACCAGGCTGAAAGGGTGCCCTGGACAGGGTTGCCATTATCTCCATGAGCACACTGGAAGGACGCAAAGAATTGGCCCATACGGGAAGCTGCTCTCAGTTCTCCTGGGGCTGGTCTCTGGAGAAGCACGTGAATAGCACATACTTTTTTTTGTCTCCTGCCAATAGATACAGTCAGTTGAGACCAGCATCAGAAGAAAAACTCAGTCGGGGCCTTTAAGCCCGTGAGAATGAGAAATAATCATGCACAAATTCTGTCTTCAAATCATCTAGCAATGCTTTATGAGACCAGTGATGTACAGCATTAACCTTCAAGGAACTCAAGGCAGAGCATATTAGAAAGCTGAAAAGGTCAGACCTTCCACCATAATTGCTACCAAAATTCAAAGGATATTTTGTGTTAAAATTTCCCAATTATTCACACTTATAAAAAATATCTAACAGCATTGAAGAGGGAAATGACTTCCTCTTCCACTTTTCAGTTAATTGGAAAAGGCCATTTGTACTTGTTAGCAAACAAACAGAATACATTCATTGCATTATTTTTCTCCTATGAATTTTAAGTACACTATGGCAAGACAGGGGTTTTATTCGGTTTGAGTATTATAAAATCCTATGCGTTTCTTCAAGGGCACAAAAAGCAGAAATCTAAGACAAAAGCTTTGGAGACCACTTGGATTTTCTGTCCAGACACACATTCATTTCACAGTGTTTGGAGCCATGGGACTTAAAGTGGTTTTGTTTCAATGAACTGGTCCCATTTCTCAATTAGAAGACCTTTCATTTTATAAGAATCCCTGACACTGGCTTAAATTCTCTTCTTCCTCTTTGTCTAATACTCTCAGGAAACTGGACTTGCTTCTGCAGAGCATTGTACAACTGTGTCCAAGGTTTAATATTAGATTGCATTTTCCACACACCCAACACACAAGCAGTGGAGATGCAATTTATACCACTAATATCCAAGGAATGGCAGGAAGTAAATCTGTTCTACTTCTTGGATCCTCGTGGACCGTGGTGTATTCTAAAGCAGAAGAAGCTTAGACCAGGATTACATAATTACATAGTTAAAGTGGCCTGTGAGGCAATCTGGGCTTTTCCAGTGGTGGGGAGGGCAAGTAGGGGAAAAAAATATGTATTTCTATTACAATTTAAAGAACAATTAGACTTTATACGAAGATAAAGTGTTCTATTCCTGTAATTCTGCCCTGGGAACTTTCCCAGTTACTGTAATTACTAGAATTGTCCAGTAAGTCACTTATTCAGTCATTCTTCTAAACAATAACTGTTAACCATTTCCCCTGTCCATGGCATTCTGCACAGTGCTACAAGAAATATATAGGTAATATCCATGTATATGTAAATATACACATACACATTTCTTTCTGCCATATTTCTTTCTTTATTTTTTTTTTTTACAACATCTTCTTTGTTGCCCAGTCTGGTCTTGAATTCCTGGCCTCAAGCAATCCTCCCACCTCAGCCTCTCATGTGGTAGGGATTACAGGCACGAACCACCATGCCCAGCTATCCACACATTTCTCTCTTTGAAGGCAAGCA
This sequence comes from Lepilemur ruficaudatus, assembly GCA_963574885.1. Classification (NCBI taxonomy): domain Eukaryota; kingdom Metazoa; phylum Chordata; class Mammalia; order Primates; family Lepilemuridae; genus Lepilemur; species Lepilemur ruficaudatus. The sequence continues at coordinate 37,587 of CAUYRT010019284.1, forward strand.
CAATATATACACACACACATATATCTAAACATATATACAGTTGAAGGCAATACTATGCACACATGTCTATACATACATACATTTGAAGGCAAGTACTACATATATGTGTATTTGCCTTCAAATAAATTACAATCCACTGGAGAAGGGTATCTACCTATAATATTCTATCATACGAGACAAAACTAAACCAAACCATCATAATACAGTTACATAAAAAGGTATGGGGGAGCCTGGGACATGGGTAGAAAAATTCCATTGAGGGCATTTAGAGGGGCTTCCTAGAGGAGGAAAATTTTGGCCAAATAGAATTTTGAAAGGTGGAAGCAGGAGTAGAAGGAGTTAATCAGCTGAAATCCTGCAATTAAATACAAAAGCCACACTTCCCTTCCCCACGGGGGCGTCCTTCTATACTCACTTCCCTCGCAATGGTCACCAACCAGACCAGACTCATGACATGCTGCCGGGTTGTCATCTCTGAAAAAACATTACTGCTCCTATCTGCAAAGGCAAGAAAGCAGAATAACAGCACTTGCTATTTATAAAATATAAGAGCAATTCTTATCAGATTGGTGCTACATGAAGAAAAATTTAATATTTGTAATGTTTATATAGAGATTTATCTCTGAAACGCTCCTCTCATATACATTATTTCCTGGTATAATCTAATATTTGCCAGGACTCTTCCTCATGTTCAATACTTTTTAGAACTGTAATAAATAATCCAATTCAATTTAAAAAATAATAATGTTTTCCTCCAAATTCTAATAACCCTGTGATACAATCTGTCCCCAGTTGTGTTTACATGTAGTAATTTCCCTTCCTTTTCAATTTCTTTGTCAAGTTCTTTTCTTTGTCCCATTAATTTTTTATATGTGGTCTTTTGGTTCAAAGGGGTCACAGGAGGTTGGTCAGGCTTTTTAGAATTCATAGCATCATGATATCATTTCAATTTATTTATTTAATGTTCCAGACATTACTCTCCTAAGATATTATGTAAAACAACTAATGGACATCATCACTGACTAGCTCAGATGTTTCATTTGTACATTTCAACTTAACTATAAAGGTTTATGTGGTCCATTTTACTTACTTGGTGGGAGAGGGGTAGGTATGAGGGAGGCAATACTGCCATGTGTACATATTAAAGCTACCTCTGATATTATAGTGAGCATCCTTTGTGAAGTAAATTTCTTTCCAAGCAGATGTGTCCCTTTTTGAAATAAATATTTCATTGCTATGAGCATTTGCATTTATGATTTGGGAGTAAATTTTAGTAATTATAATATCTGTATTTTATTGTCAGTCTTTTGCAAACCTGGGTAGAAAATATTCATATGTTCAATTTAATTAGAGCTACACATGTTTTCTTGTTAATGAATGTACAGACACACAATTCCTCAACTTCCCCTTCCCAGGGGCACCCTAATTGCCTCAGAAGGAGTTGGCCCTCTGCCACTTTATGTCTATGGTCTTGGGGGTTAGGTATTAGCCAGACCAATCCTCCACTTTGGCCTCACTCTCCTGACACTTAGAGGATGAACACATGACCCAAATATGGACAATCAGACTGAGATCTAGAATCTTGGGTGTGTGATGCAAGGACACGAAAAGCATGAGTGGGCAAATCACTGCCCTGGCAGTGATACTGATGGTGACAGTCATGGCAGCATCAGCGGGAATGGTGGTACCAGTGACTGCATCTCATCAGATGCACCTGCTGTGTGAATTTAGCGGTCGTTCTGGCTGGGTAACCATCCTTGTTTCCTGCATATTTTAAAATTTTGGTTTCCTGGTCTTTAACTGATTTTGTAAGTCCTAATATATTTCCTACACTTCCTTTTACAATTATGAGCAGAAATAGGATTGATATCAGGGTATCACTGAGTGGTGAGGAGGATTAAAAATCCACCCTTGTTGGGAGCACAGTACAAAGCATGACCCACTTTTAATCATTTGATTTAAAGTAAAAAGACCCTTAAAGTGACTATGGAATCTGGGTTTTTATAATTTTACCATGGTACATGAAAGGACTTGTTTCTAGGAAATACACTCACTTAAGTATTTAGAAGTAAAAGGGTATCAGGTCCTACAACTTACTCTTAAAGAGTTTAGGAAAAAAGTATAGATAGATGACATAGCTTAACAGACAAAGCAAATGTAAAATGTTAACATTTGGAGACATGGAGTGGTGGGTATCTGATTTCTTTGCATTATTCTTGCAACTTTTCTATAAATTTGATATGTTACAAAAATTTAAAAAATAAAGCCTTAAAGTTAAGGTGCTTTATAGGTTCATCTAACCCACCTGTCCTTTTTCTCACAATTGAGGAAACATCCCTTAGAAGGTAAGCAAGATGCTCAACATCACATTGCTTGACAGTGGCCAAGGCTCTCTCCAAGGTGTGAAACAATGCGAGACAGTGGAGTAGAGGGTCTCATTGATGTTCATGATGAAGAGAGAAGAGGAGTCAGGTCATTCCATAATCGAAAGGTAGAGAAAGTTGGATTGAGGAAGGGTCCGTTATGGAGAGATAGCCTTAAGAGTTCCACAGGAAGAGTTGGAAGACAGAGGTGGGATGGAAGTGCAGCTCAGAAGGATCCCAATACATACGGTATCATTAATGTGAGAATTTACTTGTTTTTGCATACTGGCTTGTTGGTTGCCCTGTATCCTGGATAGACTCTGCCAATGCCTGTGTCACACCATTTACAGACACAAGGGGTCACAATACAGATATGATAGCCTTGGGTGAGTTCAATTCTCTGATCTCAGTTTCCTCGTCAGTAAAATGGGAATAACTCATAGGTTTTAATGACTAAATGAAAATTACAGGTAAAGTGCTTAGAATAATGCTTGACACATAACTAAGTGCACAATACATTAGCTATTAGCTCTGTGGAAAGGGGTTAGATATATATGCCTGTCTTATTTCTTCTATGTAGTTTTATTTAAAGTATACATTTATATTGCTCTATGTATATATAGAAGAGTGAACACTAGAAATTTTGAGTAAGACAAAGAGTTCCAGAAAAGGTAAAAGCTTTAACCTGACTTGTCAGAATTGATGAGTTCTACTAGGCATACACAATGACCAGTGTGTTCCAAGAAGATGGATTGACCAAAAAGACTCAGGAAGAAAATTGAATATGCATAGCTTAATCTCTTATCTCCTGGGATATGCTGGCTCTAAATGACCTTATTAATTATAATATGATGGCAATGTGGCATCTTGAAATAAATGAACTAATGTGCAAAAGCCTGTGTTCCAACCTGGTTCTAGGTTCTTAGCATTTAGTGGTGAAAAAGAATGCCTTTGTAGCATTTACAGTCTAGTTAGAGATGTAGATAAACAGTGAGAAAAAATGGAATATGGTTAGAATAGTGTGTCAGTATTGCACATAACAATAAGTTCTGTTAGAAATGATATAACAGGATAAAGGAATTAGAGGTGACAGTAGAGTGGTTTTGCAGACAGGGGGAGCAGAGAAGGCCTCTCTGAAGATGTGACATTTGAGTAGACTTGAAAGAAGAGAGGGGTGAGCCATATGAAGTTTTGCTGGGAGAAGATTCCAGTGAGAAGAAACAAGTGGGAATAACCTTGGTGTATTTGTGGAAGACAAGAAAACCATGTGTCTCCAGAGCAATAAGAAAGGAAAAGGTCTTGGAGAATAGGTTCGAAAGATAGGCAGGGGCCAGATTACAGGAATCCCTCTAAGCCTTTCTAAGGAGTGTGGCTTTTGTTCTTGTTGAGCACTGCAGAGACAGGACCTGATACATGTTTTTAAAGGATCACTCCGGATGGCATGTGAATACTTGACCATGGGGAGGCAAGGTGGAAAGCAAGCCAGGAGGACTATGTAACAGTGGCCCGGACAAGGTGGCTAAGTTCATGGTAAAAGGGATCAGAACTTGGAAACACTTTGAGAGTACAGCTGATGGACTGGATGTGGAGTGTGAATTCAACGATGGGGTGAAAAAATAATCTTAGATTTTAGCCTGAACAAATGGTTGAACAACAAAGCCCTCCTCTGAGACAAGGAACACTGAAAGAGAAAAAGAAAGGTTTGATGATAGAAACCAAGACTTCTGTCCCAATCATGTTTAGTTTGATATGGTTCCTAAACCTCTGGGTGAGGATTGCAAAGAATAGCTAGGCAAGTCTAGAATGCACAGAAGCAGTCAGGACTAATGTGAATAAGAGGGGTCTCTAACTGTGCCCTCTAATGTTGCTAAGAGATTGAAAGGCTGGGAACTGAGGATTGATTACTGGCATCAGAAAAATGAAGGTCTTGGTTGAGGCCATAAAAATCCTGATTGATGGAATAATAGGGACCAAAGCCTGACTGGACTGGCTTCGGAGCAAACAGGAAATAAATAGGTGGAGACAGCATAGATAGACATCTCTTTCTAGTAGTTTTGTAAAAACAGAAGCAGAGTCATGGAACAGTAGCTGGAAGAGAACTTTTAAGATGTGAGATATTATGGCATGTTTATAAACTGATGGAAATGCTTAGTAGAGAGAAAAAAAATGATGACGTAGGCCAAAGACAGGATAATTGTAGAGGCAAGGTCCTTGGGAAAAAGAGAGGAGATAGGATCTGGCTCCTAGAAGCAGGACAATTCATCCATTCTCACATAAAGACAGAGTAGTGTTCATACAATGGGATATCATACAGCAGTGAATGTGTATGAGCTCAGTGTGTTGGATAAATCTCCCAAGCAAAATGTTGCGCAAAGGAAACAAGTAACAGGAAAATACATGTGGCATAATCATTCAAATCAAGGGTAACAAATAATATATAGATATATCTTAAGTGAAGAACTTTTTTTTTTTTTTTTTTTTTTTGAGACAGAGTCTCATTCTGTTGCCTGGGCTAGAGTGCCGTGGCATCAGCCTAGCTCACAGCAACCTCAAATTCCTGGACTCAAGCGAGCCTTCTGCCTCAGCCTCCTGAGTAGCTGGGACTATAGGCATGTGCCACCATGCCCGGCTAATCTTTTCTATATATTTTTAGTTAGCCAATTAATTTCTTTCTATTTTTAGTAGAGGTGGGGGCTCGCTCTTGCTCAGACTGGTCTTGAACTCCTGAGCTCAAACAATCCGCCCGCCTCGGCCTCCCAGAGTGCTAGGATTACAGGCGTGAGCCACCGCACCCGGCCTCTTATAAATAATTTATATATCCTGGCCAAGACCCAATTATAATAGCATAGTATAGAGTCTGTTTGTATAAAATAAGGCAATGAATGCTCCTCCCTAGCCTTCCCTGCCTCCAGCTCCATGACCTATACTTTCTACCTTTATATTTATCAAATTTTAAAAAACTTATCATACTCTTATTGCTTTCCTTCCATTCTGTATAGGAATCATTACCCTACATATACTCTCACATCCCTTTCTCATTTCTTCCTCCTTCATCCTGGCCTGGATAAAAACAACCCTGGTTAAATATAATTCTTAATCTATTCCATGACTATAGCTAACCATTACTGGTGAAAACTATGCAAATAGACACTACCTGATTTTCCTGGTCATTTTAGCCTACTCATCTCTAAAAGCATGTCATGGCTTTATTTTCTATATTCAATTATCCTACATTACTAAGGGAAGCAAGCAGAAGAATCTGCTTCCTACCACTAAATTTACCTATTTGTTCCTTTTTGTCTTGGGTTCTGTCAGTTCGTGTTTTATCTTCTATTGTCTAGCTAATTCTTCCTTGAGTTTGTACATTTCACTTTCATTAAGGTGAATAAACAGGAAATGGTTTGATCACAATTTCTATAGGTTTCTTGCAATATTTTGTCTAGTAGTGTTCTTTTCATGCAGATGATATTTACTTTTTGCCATTATATTTATATAAATGTTTATTTTTGTCTTACAGCATCTTTTTTTTTGACATTGTGCCAATACTTTCTTCTTATTTGTCATTAAATAAGTTAAATTTTCCTGTTAGGAGAGGAAAAGGGCCCAGGATGTCTACTATGTTTTAGTACCATTTATTGCTTAGACAGATTGCTTCCTTTAAGTATGGCTACTTTATATAACCATTTGCATGCCCAATTTCCTATTTTTTCTGATACACACTATCGGGTAAGTCTCCTGCTTCTGAGCTGAAACAAGCCATTACCCAGTTGCATTTTTGGAAGAAAATAGTGGGGAAAAGATTTTGCTCGGTACTTTTTCTAAGAAATTTTAGAGATCTCCTGCCACTGGAACCTCAACATTCTTTATCTTCTTTCTCTTTACTTCCCCTCTGTGGTTTCTGTACAGTTTCAGCAGGTTTTTTATGGTATTTATTATTGTATGAATTTTATGTTTCCTAATTTTAAAGAAAATGTTTACAAACAATTTTTTGTGGAAAAAGGGGGCTTGGAGTTCTCTATTTGCTTCTGTATGATTTCTAGGAGGAAATAAAAAAAGATGTTGATATTTATGTTCATCTAAAATTGTGTTGCTATTCTTTTTTATGTCTTAATTGTATGCTAATCTTATTAATTTGTAGACATTCTTCTCTACAAATATAAGCATTTGACACTATACATTTCTAACTATTTCTTAATCTGCATCCTACAAATTCTGAATAACATTTTTATATTCATTCACATAGAAGTATTTAAAATGCTTCAATATGATTGGTTTTTGTCTCATGCAGATTATTTATAGGTGTGTTTTACAATTTCAAAACATGTTTTATCTTTTTATTACTGATTTCCAATTAGATTACATTGTGATCATAGAACTTTCAGTTCCAAACTGGTGGCATAGAGAAGCAAGCTGGTGTCACCCCCCACCCTACCCCCAGAAAACCAAAAACAAATACAGTGCAGAGATTATCACCAGCAGTATACCAGAACTCAAATATGTGGATGAGACAATTCCTGACACCGCAGAGAAGTGAAAAAACTGAGCAGAGGGTAAGAGAATCTGACTTACATGTCCCTGACACTTCTCTCCCCAATCTGCCCAGCACCAAGCATGCAGAATATTTTCCCCAACTTACTGTTTCTAAAGATGAAACGTTAAGATCAAGATAGACAACCATTTTTTCACCATTTTGAGTTTCCTGAAAGGAGACCTGTCCCTGCCTCAACCCATGGGAATCATCACAAATCCCTGAAGGGAAAAATATCCCAGAGGACAGCCAGAGCCAAAGGGGGAAGGTAGAACTATCATTCCCAGCCCTCGAAACTGCTCTGTAACGTGATCAAAGGAGACACAAAATCAAAGTGCCTATTCAACAACACCACACTGTAGGAGGATAATCCCTGGTTCTTTGGGCACGAACCCCTAGCCAGCCCTCTCACTACCATGATATTCCCTTTTGGACCTCTGCCATTCATGATGGGAGACACTATGATCGTTTACCAGAACTGAGGGAAACTTGGGTTTAAGGTGCCCTCAGTGCCAAAAAGGAGGCAGTGAGTGACCTAGCAGGGGAAAAAAAGAAAGAAAATCAACAGATATTATTACAAAGAATCTCTAAGCAAAAATATCCAATAAAAATAAAAACAAACTAGACAGAGAAGACCAGAATAAATAATTAATCCTTCAATGCAAAAACATAGATGTACACTCACAAGAAACAATCACAAACAGGAAGCCATGACCTCTTGAAAGAGACAAAGCAAGGAACAAGTGAATGACTCTAATGATACAGTCACATGTGAACTCTCTGACCAAGAATTCAAAACATCAATTTTAAGGAAAATCAGTGATCTCCAAGATACCATTGAAAAGCAATCCAGAAATTTATCAGAGAAATTTAACAAAGAGATTGAAATGATTTTTTAAAAATCAAGCAGAAATCTTAGAACTGAGTAATACATTTCCTTACCTGTAAATTCATAAGAGCCTCTCAACAGCAGAATGGAGCAAGCAAAGAAAAGAATCAGTAAGCAAGAAGACAATTTAAAAGTAAACAAAGTAGAAAAAAGAAAAAGTATGAAAAGGAACAATGATCATCTATGAGGTGTAGAAAATTACCTCAAAAGAACAAATCTAAAAATAATTGGTGTTCAAGAAGGAGGTGAGTAAGAGCAAGGGGTAGAAAACTTATTCAAAGGAATAATAACAGAAAAGTTTCCAAAACTTGAGAAAGATAAAAATATCCAAGTACAGGACACCAAACAGATTAGAGCCAAATATAACTACCCCAAGGCATATACTAATCCAACTCCCAAAGATCAAGGACAAAGAGGGGATGCTAAAAGCATCTGTACCGGCTTTTACAGTACCGGCGAGGAAGGAGTGGGATGACATTTAAAGTGTTGAAAGAAAAAAACTGCCATCCAAGAATACTGTTTTCAGAAAAGCTATCCTTCAAATATGAAAGAGAGATAAAGTCCCAGACAAAAAAAAAAGCTGAGAGAATTCACAACAACCAGACCTGTATTACAAGAAATACTAAAGGGAGCTCTTGAATATGACAGAAAAAACACTAAATGCAAAAAGAAGGTATGCAAAAAGAAGGTATTTTACCAGTATAAAATTCACTGCTAAATTAAGTATCTGGACAAACCCAGAATACTTTAATACTCTCACAGTAGTATGCAATGCACTCATAACTTAAGTATGAAGCCCAAAAGACAAATCTATGGAAAACAACAATAGCTACAGTAACCTGTTAAGAGAAAAGCAGTATAACAACATGTTAATTGAGAAAACATAAAGTCAAAATGTTGGTGAAATAGAGTTAAAGTGTAGGGTTATTTATTTTTATTTGTTTGTTTGCCTCTATTCTTTTCTTTGTGACATAAGTTGTCATCTCTTTAAAATAAATTGTTATACCTATAAGTTTTTTTGTAAGCCTCATGATAAAAACAAAACAAAAATCTATAATAGATTCACTAAAAATAAAAAGCAACAAATTAAACCATACTACCAGAGAAAATCACTTACTCACAAAGGAAGACGGTAAGAAAGGAAGAAAGGAACAGAGGAGTTACAAAAACGATCAGAAAAAAAAGCAGTAGTAAGTTTTTACATAACAATCATAACACTGAATGTCAATGAACTCAGTTCTGCAGTTAAAAGGCATAGAGTGACTGAATGGATAAAGAAACATGACCCAACTATGCACTACCTATAAGAAACTCACTTCACCTATAAACACTCATAGCCTGAAAGTGAAAGGGTAGAAAAATATTTCATGCAACTGAAAACCAAAAAAAATCAAGAGTATCTATACTTATACCAGACAAAACAGACTACAAATCAGACTGTAAAAAGAGACAGAGGAAGCACTACATATGATAAAGGGGTCAATTCAGCAAGAGGATATAACAATTATAAATACAAAGCACCCAACACTGGAGTTTCCAAGTATATAAAGCAAACAGTAATAGATCTACAGGGAGAGACAGGTTTCAATATAATAATAGCAGCAGATTTCAATGCCTCACTCTCAGTAAGGGGCAAATCATACAGACAGAAAATCAACAAAGAAACCTCAAAGTTAAAATACACACTAGGCCAAATAGGCCCAACTGACATTTATAGTACATTTTACCCAACTGCTGAAGAATACACATGCTTGTCATCAACACATAGAACATTCTCCAAAATGGACCATATCTTGGGCCACAAACAAGTGTCAACAAATTGAAAAAGATAGAAATCATATTGAGTATGTTTTCTGACAACAACACAATAAAATTAGAAATCAATAACAAGAGCAACTTTGGAAACTATACAAACATAAGGAAATTAAATAAGATGCTCCTAAATGACCAATTGGGGCAATGAAAAAGAAATTAAAAAGGAATTTAAAAATTTCTTGAAATAAATGAAAATGGAAATAGAACACACCAAAATCAATGGGCTAGAGAAAAAGAAATACTAAGAGGGAATTTTATATCAATTAGTGCCTATATCAAAAAAGTAGAAAGAGTTCAAATAAGCAACCTAATTATGCACCTCAGGAACTAGAAATGCAAGAATAAACCAAACCCAAAATTAGTAGAAGGAAAGAAATAATAAAGATCAGAGAATAAATAAATAAAATTGAGACTAAGAAAATAATACAGAAGATGACTGAAATGAAAATTGGTTTTATGAAAACATAAAAAATATTTTTCAAAAACCATTTAGCCAGACTAAGAAAAACAGAGAGAAGACCCAAATAAATAAAATCAGAATGAAAACAGAAACCTAACAGCTGAAACCACAGAAATACAAAGAATCATTGGAGACTATTATAAAGAACCATATGTCAATAAATTGGAAAACCTAGAAGAAATGGATAAATTCCTGGCCACATACAACCAACTAAGATTGAACCATTAAGAAATAGAAAACCTCAACAAACCAATAACAAACAATGAGATTGAAGCTGTAATAAAAGCTCTCCCATCAAAGTAAAGACCAGGACCTGATGGATTCATTGCTGAATTTTACCAAACATTTAAAGAACTAAAACAAATTCTACTTAAACACTTCAAAAAAAATTTAAGAGAAGGGAATTTTTCCAAACTCATTCTATGAGGCCAGCATTATTACTGATACCAAAAGCAGACAAGAACACAACAATAACAAACCTATAGGCCAATATCCTTGATAAACATCAATGCAAGAATTCTTAACAATATACTAGCAAACAGAATTCAACAATACATTAAAAAGATCTGTCACCATGAGCAAGTGGGATTCGTTCCAGGGATACAGGATGGTTCAATAAATGCAAATCAATAAACGTGATACATCACATTAACAGAACCAAGAACAAAAAGCATATGATCATTTCAACAGATGCTGGAAAAGCACTTGATAAATTTCAACATCCCTTTATGATAAAAATTCTCAACAAACTGGGTATAGAAGGAACATACCTCAAAATAATAAAGGCCATATGTGACAAACCTACAGCTAACACTGTACTAAACTAGGAAAAATTGAAGGCCTTTCCTCTAAAATCTGGAAAAAGACAAGGATGCCCACTTTTACCGCCTTTATCCAACGTAATGCTGGAAGTTCTGGCCAGAGCAATTAGTCAAGGAAAAGAAATAAAGGACATCCCAATTGGAAAGGAAAAAAGTCAAAATAGCCTTGTTCACAAATGACATGATACTATACTTAGAAAAGCATAAAGACTTCACCAAAAAAAACATTAGAACTGATAAACAAGTTCAGTAATATTGCAGGATACAAAATCAACATATACAAATCAATAGCATGTATATACACAAACAGCAAAAAACTGTGAAAAAGAATTCAAGAAAACAATCCCATTTGCAATAGCTACAAAAAAAATATAAAATACCTCGGAATAAATTTAACTAAAAAAGTTAAAGGTTTATACAAAGAAAACTATAAAACACTAATGAAGAGGACACACAAAAGTATGGAAAGATATTTCATACTTATGGATTGGAAGAATTCATATTGTTAAAATGACAATTCTGCCAGAGTAATTTACATATTGAATATAATCTTTATCAAAATACCAATGAGATTCTTCACAGAAATTGAAAAAACAATCCTAAAATGTATATGGAAGCACAAAAGGTCTCAAATAGCCAAAGCAGTCCTGAGCAAAATGAACAAAGCTCAAAGCTGGAGGCTTTGTTCACACTACCTGATTTAAAAATATAATACAAGGAAGTAGTAACCAAATCAGCATGGTACTTGCATAAGAACAGACATACAAACCAATGAAATAGAATACAGAACCCAGATGTAAATCCATACATTGACAGCCCACTAATTTTTTACCAAGGTGCCAAGAATATACAATAGGGAAAAGGCAATCATTTCAATAAATGATGCTGGGAAAACTGGATAAACATAGGCAGAAGAATGAAACTAGACCCTTATCTTTCACCAAATACAAAAGTCAAATCAAGAGTGGATTAAAGACTTAATTCTAAATCCTGAAACTATTAAACTACCAGTAGAAAACATTGGGTAAACACTCTGAGACATTGGCTTGAGCAAAGATTTTGTAAGACTTCTGAAGCACAGGCAACTAAAGCAAAAATAGACAAATGGGATTACACCAAACTAAAGAGCTTCTGAACAGCAAAGTAAATAATCAACAAAGTAAAGAGACAATCCACAAAATGGGAGAGAATATTTGCAAACTATCCATCTGACAAGGGATTAATAGCCAGAATACATAGAGAGCTCAAACAATAACAAAATACCAAATAATCTGATTACAAAATGGGCAAAAGATCTGAGTAGACATTTCTCAAAAGAAGACATAGAAATGGCCATCAGGTATATGAAAAAAATGCTCAACATCACTAATTATCAGAAAAATACAAATCAAAACCACAATGAGTTATTATCTCACCCCAGTTAAAATGGTCTTTGTCAAAAAGACAAGCAATAATGGATGCTGGTGAGGATGGAGAGAAATAGGAAGGTTTGTCTACTGTTTGTAGGAATGTCAATTAGTATAGCCACTATGGATAACAGTATGCAGATTCCTCAAAAAACTAAAAATAGAACTACCATTTGATCTAGGAATTCCACTACTGGGTATATATCCCCTATAAAGGAAATCAATATTATCAAAGAGATATTTGCATTCCCATTTTTATTGCAGCACTATTCACAATAGCCCAAATATGAAATCAACCTAAGTGCCCATCAATGGACATATGGATAAAACATGAAATATTACACAGTGGAGTATTACTCAGCCACAAAAAAGAATGAAATTCTCATTTACAGCAGCATGGATAGAACTGGAGGGCATTATGCTAAGTGAAATAAGCCAAGCACAGAAAGAGAAATATTGCATGTTCTCATTCATATATGGAAGCTAAAAAGTGGATTTAATGAAGACAGAGAGTCATTCATGAAGATAAATCAGTGGTTACCAGAGGCCAGGAAAGGTATGGCGAAGGGTGGTTTAAGAGAGGTTAATTAATAGGTACAAATATACAGTTCAATAGAAGAAATACGATCTAGTGTTTGATAGTACAGTAGGATGACTACATAGTCTACAATAATCTATTGTATATTTGAAAATAATTAGAAGATAATAATTCAAACATTTCTAGTATAAAGAAAAGGCAAATATTTAAGTTGATGAATATCCCAATTATACTGATTTAATCTTTTCAAATTATATAAATTATCACATATACCCTCCAATTATGTACATTTATTATGTAGCAATAAAAATAACAATATTTTTAAAGTTTTAAATAATAAAACTAAGGTTTGAATTAAAAAATAAAAATCAAATCTATATAAAAAAGAAAGCAAATAGTCTGTATGATTTCTATTCTTCAGAAGTATTAATATTAAAACTTATTCTATGGCTCATACATGATCAAACTGAAAAAAAACATAATCCTCCTAGTAGTGGAGCTCTATCTATGGCTATTAAATTAAGCTTTGTCATTGTGTTGTTCAGCTCTTCTACATCTTTACTTGCTTTTATCTGACATGAGCAGACAACTGCTATCAACAGTTAAAAGTTTGTTAAACTTTTCAAAAAATGATGGTGGATTTTTCTCCCTGCATTCCTATATTTGAAACTATGTTATTGGTTGAATGTATGCTTGAAATTAATTTATTCTCCTAGAAATTGAACTCATCATTATGTAGTGATCCTCTTTGTCCCATGCATTTTGTCTTAAAAATCTATTCATTTGGAAAAATATAACTAAAGCAATTTTTTGTGTTCTCTTTTATTTTATTTTTAATTAGTTTGCTTTTACTTTCAGCTGCTTCATGTTCTTACATTTTAGTTGTTTTTTTTTATTTTCCAGTGGACAATCTCTGTCTTTTTAATCAGTGAATTTAGTCCATTAATATTTATTATGGCTACAGAGATATATAGTAAAACTTGATTCTACTATCTTGTATTATACTTTCTATTTGTCTGTTTTTTCCACATTTTTTGTTCTCATCCCTTTTGATGGCTTAATTGCTTTTTTGGTTTATTGTCCCATTCTTTTTCCTTCCACTGGTTTAGAAATTATAGATTCCATATCTAATATTTTTCTTATTGCCTTTCAAATAAACAAATATATAGATATCTATTAACCTATACATTGACCATGAATTCTAAAGTAAATAAATATCTTGATCCACCTCTTGAGAATCTACTTAACACACACCTAAATTCCCATGACTTTTTGTCCAGTATTTAATTATCTTTTTCTAACCACATAAATATTGAAAATATTTATACTTATCTATGTGTTTATCAATTTCTTCACAGTATCTTTCCTTATTGCATCTAAAATTTTTTCTGATGTCATTATTATTCTTCCTGAAGTATATTATTTTGAAGTTCCTTTAGAAAATATTTGTTGATGGTAAATTATTTTAGTTTTAATTTCTCTGAAAAACTCTTATCTTTTCTCAGTCTTAAAAGATAGTGTGTGTGTACATAATTTTAATTTGACAGTTATTACTTCTTGTCCTTTCAAAGTATTATTCCACTGTTTTCAAAATTTTATTGTGGTTACTAAAAATCTATTATGGCTAATTATTATTTCTAGGTAATTTGTTGGCTTTTTTTCTATACTGTTTTTGAGGTTTTTAAAATTTTTCCACAGTTTCTAGGAGAGCTTCTTTTTATATATAAATGTTAGTGAGGGTTTCCTTTTATATATCTGACCCAATATTGACCCAATATTCATTGCAATTTCTTTTACTATGGAGTCATCTTACTGTAATTCTAGTAATTTTTGCATAGAAGTATATTTAAAATGAAGCCAATATAGCTTAAGTTTTAAGGTCCTTCACTTGCATAGGTGATTTCCAAAGCCCTGAAAGGAGACCTATCATTGTGTTCAAATGTTTGTATATGTTGTAAAATGTCAAAATAAGATATTTTAATCACAGCTTATTGAAATTATTGTCTGTCTCTACTCCAATTTTCATTCCTTTACACTTTCTTAGTGTTGAACAGCACTGGAGAAGCTGCAGAGCAAGGACAAGTGGTTTGAGGAGAAAGCAAAGAGTTTACTTTGTAGAGGAAGGAGGAAATATGGTAGACCTTCTTGTCGTAAAATCCCAAATTTCCTGAACATAGGCAGAAATACAGAAATTTTAAAGGAAGGGTTCTTGTCTTCAGGCAATTACTATGGTTAACTATGCTAATCGTCCCATCTCTGCCAAAAACAAAGCCTGTGAACAGCCGAGGATCTGGGGTCTGGAGCCACCTGGGAGGTTTTGTTTTTTTTTTTTTATTGGGGGAAAACTACAAAGCATTTACAGTACAATGCTTACAGATTTCACCTGGGAGTTTTAACAAAAGACTTAACCTGTCTCAGGGATGCAGGCCAGGCTGCAGTTCCCAAAAAGAGTGGGGGAAGTCTCAAAGAGACAGAAAAATCCCTTTTTCCCCCCAGGCCATTCCTTGCTACACCTCTAACTAGAAAATCATGTATTATTTCTCTTTCACCACCCACCCACACCTCGGAACATCCGAGTACTCTGTGATGCTGTTTCTGTGAACTGATTCCAACTCAGATACCGAAGACAGCTGTTACCCCTTCCACGGAAAGAAGGCTCTTTCCCCACCGCCCAGGAAGACCGACGACTTCTCTGTCTTCGTTGCTTGAACCCGTGACTCAGGCGGGCAAAATCTGACCCGGTTTATACACGATGGACAGGAGCCCTGTTTTTGGAGCAAGGCGAAAAATACTCCTGGTCCTTCTACGGGTTTGATGATTGTTATTATTTTTCCTTCAGAAGGTTGTTTGAGTCTGGTTTCAAGAGAATGGAGATTAGCCTGAGATGTTTGATCTCACCTTCCCTCTGGGGTCCCAGCACACCCAGCTTTTCTATCTGTTTAATGGCTGCTGCCTTCTTTGACTGGTATCAGGTGTCCGAAACTGTTATTCGTGAGGAAGGAAGAGTTTGGCATCGTGGTGAATTCAAACAGTTCCTCCGAAGTTTCGATCCTACTGGGCAATTGGACAGTTCTCTCCTGTGTTTCGGCCAGCTGAGACCTCCCTCAGACCTGCAGATAAATTCAGGAACAGCATTCAAGACGGTGGGGTTGTACATTTCTCTCACCCTCTTCAATGGTACGGAAGATGCAATATCATTTAAATCTAACAGACGTGAAAATCAAGTCACAATGCTGCTCATAAGCTTTCTGAAGTTCATACACCTACTTAGGGGCCCAATCAGAATTGGTCAGACTTCAAGACTTCATGTGCTTTTTTTTTTTTTTTTTTTGAGACAGAATCTCACTTTGTTGCCCAGACTAGAGTGCCGTGGCGTCAGCCTAGCTCACAGCAACCTCAAACTCCTGGGCTCAAGCGATCCTCCTGCCTCAGCCTCCCAAGTAGCTGGGACTACAGGCATGCGCCACCATGCCCGGCTAATTTTTTCTATATATATTTAGCTGGCCAATTAATTTCTTTCTATTTTTAGTAGAGATGAGGTCTCACTCTTGCTCAGACTGGTTTTGAACTCCCGACCTTGAGCGATCCACCTGTCTCAGCCTCCCAGAGTGCTAGGATTACAGGCGTGAGCCACCGCGCCTGGCCAGTCCAGTGGGTTTTAAACAAACAACTGTATATGGAATTACAAAAGGTACATATCACAAACCTATAATTATTAGACATTCAGCAACTTAAAAATGTCCCTTTGGACTAACACAGGCAACTTTATGTGGAAGAAATTGCTAAGAGGGAAAAAATATAAAATCAGAAGCAAGGGATTGGACCTGGAATGCCCCAGGGTGTGACGGAAAAGAATAAAACTCGTTGCCATCAAAGAAAGAAGGAAAAGTTCTGTAGCTCATATGACACATATAATCCTTGAAAATTTTTATTCCAATCATAACAAGGACAATTTATATTTCCATAGCTGCCTTTTAAGCAAAAATTCCAAACACAATGAAAGCAAATTGCTCTACAAGAGAGTACTGGTACCAGAAAACCCTAGTATTCATTTCTGATAAAGCATAAAACCTAAGCCTGTCTTCCACCTCTGACTCCCAGGTGGTAGAAGATAAGATTCCTTTTTTAGAGAATCAAAGAGAACAAAGCCACAGCAACTGCAGAGAAGTTGAACTCGATTAGTTACAGGAACTTAATCAATCTTTCCTCTCTTTCATTCTTTCTTTCAGACCTGGAAAAGACAGCTGTACTGTCCCTCTTCAGGAGAGGTAGGACGGTTAGTGAAACAACAGTCTGACCACTACCTACCCTTCTATACCCCAGAGCCAGTTTGGGGAAGTTAACTGGCAGGGAAGAGAATATTTGTGGGCTGCTTTGCCATCATTTAAAATTACATTCAACTTCATACCCATTATGATAACTATTACCAAAAAAATAGACATAAGTATTGGTGAGGATATGAGAAATTGGAAACCTTGTGCATTGCTAGTGGGAATGTAAAATGGCACAGCCACTGTGGAAAAGTCTGGCAGTTCCTCAAAAAATTAAACACAGAATCACCATTTGATTCAGCAATTCTACTTCTGGGTATGTACTCAAAGAATTTAAAACAGGCTCTTCAACAGTTATTTATACACCCATGTTCACAGCAGCATTATTCACAATAGCTAAAAGGTGTAAACAACCCAAATGTCTACTGATGGATAAATGGATAAACAAACTGTGGTCTAATCATACAATGGGATATTATTCAGTCTGAAAAAGGAGGAAAATTCTGACACAGGCTACAACAGAGCTGAACCCTGAAGACACGATGCTAAGTGAAATAAGCCTGACACAACAGGACAAATGCTACATAATTCACTCATTGAAGTGCCTTGAGTAGTCAAAATCAGAGACAGAAAGTAGAATGATGGCTGCCAGGGGTTGGGAGAGAATGAAAACAGAGTTCCAGTTTAGGATGACAAGAACGTTCTGGAGATGAATGTGGTGATGGTTATACAAACATGTAGATGTACTTAATGTCACCAAACTGTACACTTAAAAATGGTCAACATGGTAAACTTTACATTATATCACAATAAAAATTGTTAAAAAAATTAAAAACCTGAAAACTCCTATCAGGAAAGTAGGGCACAGGCCAGGTGCAGTGGAAATCCCAGCGCTTTGGGAGATTGAGGCAGGAGGATCAGAGACCCCATTTTGTAGAGACCCCATCTCTACAAAAAATTAAAGAATTAGCCAGGCGTGGTGGTGTGTGCCTGTAGTCCTAGCTACTTGGGAGGCGGGAGGATTGCTTGAGACAGGAGTTGGAGCCTGCAGTGAACCATGATTGCACTAGGAGTTCGAGGCTGCAGTGAGCTAAGATTGCACCATTTTGTGCTCTAGCCTGGGGGACACAGAGAGATCCTGTCTTTAAAAATAAATAAATAGAGAGTAGGGCATAAACAGAACATACTGTTCGCCTTTAGCAATACAGCAGTGGTCTGAGAGAAAGCTGGGAAGGCTCAGTCTAGATCTGGAGACGGAGATGCTCTTCCATGAGAAGCTGGAAGTTGCATGGGCATAAATGAACTGTTGCATTTCAAACACTGGCCTTTTTCCTACGTACGTATGCCCTGAATGTTAAACAAAGTCAAAAGTTTTGAAGTTGTGCTGTCGCCACCATGGACTTAAAGAGTGCCAGCCCCAGGTCCCCAGTGGCATGGCCAGCTCCTGTCTGGGAGGGAGTCAGGAAGTGCAGACCCCACCTCCTATACACACACACTCGCACATACCCTGAGGTGACATCCACAGCGGTCAGGTCCCCGCTGTCTTTGAGCAACGTCCCTACGCAAACCTTCGAACAAAGCCGTTAAAAGGGAAAACACATGAGATCAACACCTGGGTGATTAAAACCTTTTAAAGCGAGTTTTAACGTGATGCTGTCAGCCAAGAGTCTAATTCCTGGGCTATGGGCAATTTGTACTTAACAAGTTTACTTATGAAAATATTTCTCTTAAAAATGAGTGATACATTAGTTTTGGGGTAATAACGAAGAACTATAATAGAACTTGGATAAAATTAACCTGATTCACTCTATATTTTTTATCTCAAACATCACTTTGTAGTAAGTATAAATGTTAATGGCACTTTATTTTCTTTCCTGCCCGGGGTTTCTCCAGAGGCTCTTCCTCCCATACCCCTCTTCCGGGTACTCAGAAAACCTCCCCTCCTCCAGGAAGCTCTTGGGACTTGACGTCTCCTACACTGCTCTGTGCTTCTGCCCGGCGTCCGTGCAGCCTTGCCCTTCTGCACAGCTGCGTTCAGACTCTGCTGCAAACGTGTCTGTGGCTCTCCCCTCCCCGTGTCACCTGTCCGGCAGGGTGGGCGCTGCAGGAGAGTCTGTCCTACAACGAGGCTTCACACAGAGCAGGCTCTCCGTGTGTGCATCCGGGATGAAGACGTTCATCAGCAAGGACAGACGTTCTTGCTGTTTTTTGTTGTTGTTACTGTTCTTAGACGCAGGATTTTCTTCCTGTTGCCCAGGCTAGAGTGCAGTGCCCTGATCACAGCGCACGGCAGCCTCAGACTCCCGGGCTGAAGGGATTCTCTCGCCTTGGCCTCCCAGGAAGGTGGGACTACAGGTGTGCGCCACCACACCTGGCTAATTTTTAAAGTATTTGTAGAGGTGGAGTCTTCCTGTTCCTGCGGTTTTGTTAGTTGTAAGAAATGAGCTACAGGCCAGACTAAGTCCATTTTATACAATGCACAATTTGTTCATCATTCTTCTCACTTGCATTTTAACGTGTTTCTACAGTGCATATGTACCATCCCTATAATTAAAAAGTCACCAAACACGAGGAGAAGAGACGGCTAACAATGAAAGTTACGCGCGTAATGACGACCTATTAACAGGTCAGTTCAGAACCGGCGGGGAGTCCGCCGAGCTTATCCAACCGAGCGTTGCAGGGTATCATGCCTAACACGGCTTCAAGTAGCGCTTCCCCTCCGCGTCCCTGCGGGGGAGACCCGAGGAAGGGGCTCCAAAGGCGGCCTTTCGGGGCAGGCGCTAGCGGCCGCCCTCCAGAGCGTCACCCCTGGGCCCCGGCCGCACAGGGTCGTCGGCGGCGATGGCGCACCGGGCGCAGGCGCTGAGCCGCGGAGCCGAACCAGCGCAGGACGCTGTCCTTCTGCCGTCCTCCCTGCCCCGCGGGTACTCGCCTCCCCGTCCCTTCCAAAGGGACTCGCACAGTAACTCGGCGGCGCCCGCAGGTGGCAACCGTGCTCCCACGGGCTGGACACGGCGTCGAGCACGCCCTGGCCTCCATGCGACCCGCGAGAGGCCTCGGAGACTCGGTGGCGGCGGGCTCGCGGGAGGGGCCCAGCAGGCCCTGCCCCTGACCCCTGGTCCCCGGCCCGACCCCCGGCCGTGCCCGCGCCCGCCCCCAGCACCTGGGCCGCCCAGACCCAGGCCGCCACTCACCTCCACCAGGCCGCTGCGCTGCCGCGCGTTGCCGGGACAACGCCGAGTGAGGAATGCGGAAACAGCCGAAGGTGAGCGATGCCGGCGCTCAGGCTGCCGGAAAGAGCCGAAGGAGATCGGGAGTGCTCGGGAGGCTCCGGACCCGGCCCCGCCGCCGCGCGCGCCGAAGTGGGTCCCTGGCTCGGGCTGGCAGCCGAGAGGCGGGGATGCTCGCGGGGCGTGACGGCGACGCAGGGCCCGCGCCGGGGCCCTCCGTGTCCAGGGTCGTTGGCCACACCTTCCGACCCGCGGGGCAACTGAGAGGCAGAGGGCCGCGGACGCTGCAGGACCGGAGCGCCCCTTCGCCCACAACCTCCTCGCCGGGCTCCGCGCCCCCAGCCGCGGGCGGGAGAAGCGGCCGACTCAGCCTCGTTTCCTGGCGTCACCCGGCCGTTTGCGACAAGAGCCCGCTGCCTTGCGGGCCCCGAGCCCCTGTGGCGAGAGGGCGGTCCAGCCGGGCCAGCCCCGTAGCGCGGGCGCGCTCCGAGCACCCACGTCCCGTGCCGTGAGGGCAGCGAGTGCGGCGAGGCCGGCCGCGGGGAACGCTCGCGCGGGATCCGCCTCAGAACCCCTTTTCGGGAAGTACGGAGTTGTAAAAACGCTCCCGTGTCGCTGTAGTGGGAACGACCTGAGCGCTCCGCATCGCGGGCTACGCTACCGCCAGAAGGGCGCGTCCTCCCCTCACACGCCCTCCGCTTTCTCCTCAGAAGCCGGGTTAGCGCCAGACGCCAGACTCGCAGCTACGGCGGCGTTCTCTTCTCACGCATCCGTCAACACTGCCGTAGCCAATCACAGCCAAGGCGCTGAGCTATTGGCTGCCGTTCCACCAATCCGAAGAGACGCAGGCCCGCACGGTCACGAGGCTGGCGTCACAACAGTCCTCGTCCCGCAGGCCCGCCCTGCCGCTCCCGCCCCTTGCTCTTGCGTGCGAGCGCGCGCACCCGTTTCTGACCAATAGGAGCGTCTATACGGGGCGTGCTCGCCCCCGCGCGCCTCGCCCCGCCTCCGCCCCGTGCGCCCGCGCGCCCCGGTCCCGCCCCGGAGCGCCGGCTCGGCGATCTCCACCGGCAGCCGTAGCCGGAACTGCTGCTGAGCGCGGCAGCAGCAGCGGCCCTGTATCCCGGTCAGCCGCACGCCGGCCCGCGGAGGGGACGAGCGGGGCAAGCGCCTCTCGGCCACCGCTCTCGAGCCGGAGGATCAGTCAGGCGAAGCGGCCTTGCTGCAACCCGGCGCTCGGGGACCGGGGCTGGCCGGCCCAGCCGGGTCTGCGGGCGCCCGGGGAGGCCCCGGGGGGCCCGGGTAGCCAGGCTGCCGCGGGGCGTTGATGAAAAAGGTGACCGGAAGCTGGGAGCGCGGGCGTTCTGCTGCCTTGCCGGGCTGCCACGGCGAAGCCCGGCCCAGCCCGAGGGGCCCCGGGCGGCCGGCTCGGCGGAGGCGTGTTGCGCTGGCAGCGCGGGCGTGCAGCCGGAGATCTGCCCCGGAGGGAGGTTTCCGCTCCTCCCATCCCGAGACGTGATGAAGGGTGTCAGCGGGATGGGGCTGGAGGTGACTGCACCTCCCTGAAGGGTCAGGAAGTAACGCTGGGGGTTTTCGGCAAAAGGGCTCCATCTCCGTGTTTTCCTTTGCCGTTAGGGAAAAGTCTGAACGCTGTGGAAGCCCTGTGCATTCGGAAAGGCTTGTCTCTTTGTGCTCAGTTGGTGTCTTCGGTACCAAGCCCAGCAAACGGCGAGTTTGTTCTGTTGCGGCTGGTGTTTGTTCTGCTTGGGTCTCGGGGTGACTGTGGAGAGCTTTGGCACAAGTCTCCAGGGAGCGGGGTTCTGCACTGGAGAGCCCAGAGACGGGCCTTTTGGGTCTTAGTTTCTTCAGTAGAAATGAATGGGCCGAGAATGAAAAGTGAGAAGTCCTGTGCCATAAAGCCCTTTGAGTTTGGGGACTTGTCTCGCATAGTTCTGTTCTTTGGCAGGCTTTTTAAAAACTAGCCTGAACTCGGGTGATTGATAAGGTCGGCTCCAAGAGATGAGAACTGCCACAGATGACGTTGTGGCAGAGTATATCAGAGTAGTGATACCATTTCGATTTTTGCCCATTTCCCAATCTTTCCGAGAGGTCCTTGACCACGTTCCTGTATTTCAGAGTCTCGCTCTTGTTCTCCTTTTAGATGACACCGTACCCCTCCTCAACAGTTGTGTTGAGCGTAGTTACCAATATCTGTTGAGAAATCTAGTATTTACCTCTCTTGTTTCATTACGTGTGCACATTGTTGACTATTTCTGGCTTTAGGATGTTGGTGTGCCTCTGATTCTCCTAGCTTATTTTTGACTGGCTGTGCTTTCTGGGCTGCAGACATTTTAAGTCATTGCATTTTGTCTTTGACGTTTTTCACGGCAGTGGGTAGCAAAGTTACTGCAAGAATTTTATTAACTGTTACCGAGAGTTTTAACACCTTTCTCTTCTACTGATTCTTGCAATTGGACCAGGCAGGACATAACCGGGTTGTCACTTTCCTGGGTGGCTCCAACCTGTTCCATGCAACAGGCTCCTTTGTTGCAAAAGCATTTTTAATTGGCAAATCCCCGCAGCAGCACGCATCTCCCACCCTGAGAGGAAGATTCCCAGAGACCCGGAGCTGATTATTCTTTATGTCTGTTTTAAAATAAGCAGGCGGACCGGCGGCACTGGGCCACCATGGAGTTCCCCGTGCGAGCGGGCGGGCCCGCGCCTCTCCCGTCCCGGGGTCGATCCGGGCTGCTCGGCCCTCCTCCGGGGCCAACTCTGGGGGCCGGCGCGCGGGGCAGGTGCGCGGGGCCCGGGAGCCCCGCGCGTTTCGGGGGGCGGGGAGGGGGTGGGGACGAGGGGCGAGGGCTGTGGCTGCGGCCCGGCCCGCCGAGTCGGCGAGGGAGCCAGGCCGGCGCGCAGGGCCAGGCCATGAGCCGCGGCCCCGCCGGGTAGGTGGCTGCGGCGGGGGCGGGCGGCCGGGACCCGCGCCCCGACCCGCGCGGGGCCGGGCCCCTCGCTCGTCCGCGCCCCCCGGGGCCGGGGCCGGGGCGGGCCGGGGTCCGCCGAGCTGTCGCGTCCTCCCCGCGGCCGCCCGGGCGCCGGGGCGCGGGCCTCGGCCCGACCGCGTCCCGGGAAGGCCCCGCGGGGCCCGGGGCGGCGGCGGGGCCGGGCGCGGCGCGGGCGACGCGGGCCGGGCGGCCGGGCCGGGCGGCCGGGCGCGGATTTGGAACAAACAACGGCGGCCATGTTGAGAGGGAGTCGGGCGCTAAACTTCCCGGCCGCCGCCTCACCCGCCGCCTCCCGCTCCCCCGCGCAGGATGACAGTGAAGTTGGGCGACGGCGGCAGCGGGGAGGAAGGGCTCAAGAAGCTGGGCAAGCGGGCGGCCGATGAGGAGTCCCTGGAGGGAGAAGGCGCCGGCGGCGCGGACGCGGCCGAGGAGAACCGCGGCACAAAGAGGGACGAGAAGACCCCCCGGGCCGGCGTCGACGGCGCCCCCGCGCCCCCCGGCGCGCCGCGGGCGCCGTCCCCGCCGCAGGGCAGCCCCCAGGACCAGCACCACTTCCTCAGGTCCAGCGTGCGGCCGCAGAGCAAGAGGCCCAGGAAGGACCCGCCGTGCGCGGTGGGCAGCGGCGGCGCCGGCGGCTCGGGGCCCCGCGGCAAAGGTAGGGCGGCCCAGCCCGCGGGAGACCCCTGCCCCTCCCTGCCTGGCCTCCCTCCCCGGCGGGCGCCACCCCAACCTCGCTAGCCGAGGCCTGCGGAGAGGCCCCCACTTGCGGTGGCGCCGGCGGGGGAGGTGTCCCCTCTGCGCCTGCATGCGAACTGTGTGAGGACGCGGTGAGTGTCTTCCTCAGGGAGTAAAGGAGACCCCTGAGGCTGCCTTCTTCCCAAAGGATCATTGGTGGTTTTTCGAGGTCGGCTGTTTTAAGCAGCGGACGACAGTTGAGGAATGGGAAGAGAAAACATACCTGCCGTCTCTCTTTCCCAGACGCGGGGAGTGGAACTGCAACAAAGGAACAGGCTGTTGAGAGGGGAGAGGGGACCCTGGGGTCTGACTTCGGCCTGGCTGGCGGGTGTGACGGGCACAGCGCTGCGCCCTTGGAGTTTACCTGGGCACCCCTGGAAGCATTTCCCCTCGCGTGGTGGGTCCTGAGAACAGCGTGGACCAGCACGAACAGGCGCCCTCCGCGGTGTCCGTCCTGGCATCCCGAGGGGACCGGGAGCACTACTGCCCAGCCGGGGTCCCCACGAAACCAAGCCGAATGGCAGGGCGGGCTCCCGCGCCTGCTCTTCGCTGTCCTTCGCTTTCTCTTACTTGCGTTTATTTGAGCACTGCGCTTTTTCTTAATTACACTGGTGTATTGCTTTTAAATTCTTTGTTTCAGACCAACTTTGCAGCACTCTTCATAAGCAGCAAATTATCACATTAATTTCCACTGAGTTTCACATGAAAAATTTTCACTTAGTTCCTTCAGAAATGTGAATTTAAATTTAGTAAATGGTCCTGGTAGTTTTAAAAAGTATGTCCAGAGTTAACCGAGAACCTGTTTTGGAGATCTGTGCCAAGTGCGTCCCATTGAGCTAACTCTGCCTTATTCTCAAGCAGAGAGGGCTGGCCTGGAATCACAATCACAGCCTTGCTAATTGAAAAAGAATTTTGGCGTAAGCTTCCTTACTTACAGATGTAAATATAGTGGTAACTTAGTGGGTTTCAGAGTTTAGAACTTGCCTCCTGTAAGTTTATTTTGGTATGAAAGTTGCTGATTGATTAATTTGCTTTACCGGCTTTGCTTGTTTTGTAACAAGTAGTTTTTCACTGCTAGACACAGGTATATCTAAGCTCCTTGGGTCTGCGTCTGAACTCACACAAGCTCCTTGGGTACCTTCAAGGGTTTGTCATGAGTGGTTTCCGAAGTCCTGGGCCTAGGGTCCTATTCATGGCCCTGTTACCCCGGCCTTCTGACCTCACTCTGTTCACTTGCCCTCTTGAATTTGCTTTTCTGTCACGAGGTGTCCTCACCTACGAAGCAAGGAACAACAGTAACTGCTTCACCCTCTCCAAGCATGGCTGCTAAAATGAAGTGAGGTGTTGGCGCAAAAGCACTCCGTAACTCGGACTTGGTCACCTGTGTGTAAGGGGGAGTGTTGGAACTTCCCTGTTCATTCAGGTAAATTCTGGGCAGTAAAGTGATGAGGGGCGGTTTGCTTCTGTTTGCGTAGTAGAGAGTGACTTGCTCAGGTAGAGAGAGTTTCCTGCGTGAGCCTCGTGCTCAGATCATTGGTGCTTCCGTCCCAGACTCTTGTCTCAGTGTGTGGCTTGCAGCAGCAATTGACTTCTCATTACGTTTTATATTAGTTAAGTGCAGATTTGTTAGAATTTGTGTGCTTGGTGACTTATCTGTTTTACTGCGTCAGCAAGCAGATGTTTCTTTAAGTAAATGGTAAAGCTAAGCTGTGATGGTAGCCTTTTGGAGAGGTGTAGGAAGTGAGTCCCCTTTGCTTCACAGAACTTCTTGGCCAGCGTCTGTCCTTGAGCTTCGGTGAGGCCTCCCATTGGCTGCTCTCCGCTCACGGGTTGTGTGGGTCCTTTGGAGGTACTTTGCCGTGCCCAGGATGTCCCTTCCTCTGTGCCACAGGGAGACCTCTGCTCAGTCATCACTTCCATTACTCATCAGAAAAGAAGGTCCGGTTGTGACGGCACACCCCCACCCAGCACATTCTCTAGCTAACCCTTGACAATCCCGAGAGGAACTTCTCTCTTACAGGCTATGGAAATCTCCACCTGGGGCGGTGAGCATGTCTCAGTGAGGCAGTGAACGAGACTTCGTTTTTCACTTGAAAACATGGTAATTTCTGTTATGTGTTAGGAATACTCAGCTCAGCTATTGGCAGTTCCTTTGGTTGATTACTTAGCCCTCTTGGCAGTTTTACTCTCTCTCTCTTTTTTAGATACAGGGTCTGGCTCTGTTGCCCAGGCTGGAGTGCAGTGGCACAATAATGGCTCACTGCAGCTTCGAACTCCTGCGTTCAAACCATCCTCCTGCCTCAGCCTCCAGAGTAGCTGGGACTACAGGCGCACACCACCACACCTGGCTAATTTTTGGGGGGAGGGTAGTAGAGACAGGGTGTCACTATGTTGCCCACGTTGCAATTTCAGTCGTAAGGGCCTGAGACAGTGAGTTTGGAGGAAAGGACTTGTGGAGAAAAGGAAAGTCTCCTTGTTTGGCTTTTCTCCATACAACTGTTTTTTCTTTCTGTATAAGAACACACCCTTTTGTTGATTTCAAAGAAATATTTTTTCTAGTGTGATTCCAAATTAAAATCTTTTTCAATTAGTAAACGGGATGGTAGCTAAGATTTACTGCCTACATAGCAGGCATCTTGCATCCCTGTAGCTTTGCTTTTAAATGGGTGCAGAAATTGAAGTTTATTGTTTAAATCAGGTGCTCAGCCTAAACAGAAAGTAAGCAACAGACTGCAAATAAGTGGATCAGCTTGATTCCAAAACAAATGTTCCTTGGGTTTTACCACACTGCCAAAGTGACCCTGGAATGCATTTAAGACCACAGCTGTAAGAATATGGGTCGGGAGACAGAGCCCCTGACACTCTGCCCTGTTTGGCCAGTTCACAGTCTGGCTGACCCTGGGCAAACTGGTCCATGTTTTGGATAATACCTCACCTCGATAAATAGTGCAGTGAAGCCCAGGCACAAGGTGGTTAATGGGCTCCAGGTGCTTCTGCTTCAAGGTTACAGGATGGCAGGAGGAGCCTGTGTAGGCTGGCGAGTGGGGGCCCACCTGTTGGGGGAGTAGGTTCCAGGAATGCTCCCGAGCTGGTGCCTCTTGGGGTTATTTGGCTGGGAGGACTCTGGGGGTGGATACAGAGACCCTCTGCTTCGTTTGCCCCCCCAAACCCCTAAAAACTTTAGTTCCATTGAGGATGGGGAAATGCATCATCTCCAAAATTGGGCATTGTAGTCTGAAGTCATGGTTGCTTGTGCTTAGGGATCAGTAAACAAGTGTATGTAATTTACTCTTATTTACATTTTGCGTAATCTGTGGGCTGCTTGTAGCTTCTGGGTGTTTTTAAAAGATATCTTGAGCCAGGCATGGTGGCTTGTGCCTGTAATCTCAGCGACTTGAGAGGCTGGGGCCAGAGGATTGCTTGACGCCAGGTGTCTGAGCCAGCTGTTCAAGACCAGTCTGGGCAACATAGTGAGACTCTGTGTCTATAAAAAATAAAACAAAAATTAGCCAGGTGTGGTCGTGCATGTCTGTAGTTCCAGCTGCTCAGGAGGCTGAGGCAGAAGGATCACTTGAGCCCAGGAGTTTGAGGCTGCAGTGAGCTGTGATGACGCTGTTGTAGCTCCAGCCTGGGTGACAGGGTGAGACCCCATCTCATAATAATAAAGGAGATGTAAAATATCTTATCTGATGCAGTCAACCCTAGCGAGACTGGCACCATATTGGAGAGCAGTTTGAATCAGCAGTGAGGGGACCTGGATTCTACTCTCAGAATTCAGTTGTGTGGCAGAGGGAAAGTCACTCAGCATGCCTGAACTTCAGGTTCCATTTAAAATGGGTTGGTTATGCTAATGGCTAAGAGCTGCGCTTACTGTAACATTCAGGGCTGAAGGACTCAGCTGTGCAGAAGGCACTTGGATCTGGTGTTCTCGAGAAGGTCGCGGCAGGTAGATTCACTGAAGTCAGCATAGTCTGTGTCGGGGCCTCTGCTCAGCCCTTTCCTCTGGGGAGGCCAGAGGAGGCTGTTGAGCGTCTTCGTCTTGTCTGAGATGGTGTGGAGCTGGCCTAGGGGGTTTGCAGCGGGACTGGGAAGGGGGAGAAGCAGGTGGCAGTGGGGCTGCTGGAGGATGGAGGTGCTGACGTGGATGAGAGGCCAGGGTGGGATCAGTTTTGGAGGCCCTGGTCCCAGGGGTCTTTGACATGCTGGTCCAGGGCTGGCTGGGGGCGGAGGGAGCAAAGGGAGGGCCCTCATCTGTCACTGAGCATCCACTGGGTGCGTGGCCCATGCTTGTGGGCCAGGCTTGGGCGTGGCAGCCATACGTCCTTGCTGTCAAGGAGCCCACTGTTGGGGCCTGTTCTCCTTACACATCGCTTCATGGTTCTTGGACACTGACCCCTCATCACGTAGACTTACTAACCCTCTTTGTGGTCTCAGAAACATAGTCACAGGTGAAGCGTTGACTTTGGTCCTCTACTTTCTGTTGCTTCTCACACCTGGTAACTTCTCTCTCCCCTGTGGTTCCTCACCTCTGTTTCCCTCTGAATGTCTCTGGAGGGAGGTGGCCTCTCTGGGGTCACCGTCGTATTCTGGTGGGTGTCTCTGCTCCCACCTGCCATTTTATTCTGCTTGAACTGGAGCTGTCAGGGCCAGAATTAAGGCAGTGAAGCCACTTCCCCCTCTGAAGTTTTGGGGGAAGACCAGATGCCACGTTCTTCTACTCTGAATTAGTGATTCTACTCTACATTTATTTATTTATTTTTGAGACAGAGTCTCACTCTGATGCAGTGGCATCAGCCTAGCTCACAGCAACCTCAGACTCCTGACCTCAAGCAATCCTCCTGCCTCAGCCTCCCAAGTCGCTGGGACTACTGGCATGTGCCACCTTCCCTGGCTAATTTTTTCTACGTATTTTTAGTTGTCCACTTAATTTCTTTCTATTTTTAGTAGAGACGGGGTCTCGCTCTTGCTCAGGCTGGTCTCAAACTCCTGAGCTCAAACAATCCTCCCACCTCGGCCTCCCAGAGTGCCAGGATTACAGGCATGAGCCACCACGCCCGGCCTACTCTGCCTTTAAAAAGCATTTGAGGTCTAGAATGATGGACACCAAACATTTAAATGGTTACTCGAAGGTGATGTGCTTTCCTTTGTGGTTCTTACTGCTTTGTTTCCCTCTACTGAGGAGGTATCGTTTCTGAAAGGCTGAACATCCCCAAATCTCACCCCTGTCCGGCAGGCAAGTGTCACTCTGGCTGCTGCACCTTCTCACGCCCGCGATCTGCTTTGTCCTGCCCTTGGCCTTCCCTCCCCTCCAGCTCAGAGACGCTCCACTCTGTTATCCTATATTGTCATTCTGGCCTGGGTGACCTGTGCTGTGATCTGGTTAAATCTCGCAAAATTTATCAAGGCCTCTGGATTATGGAATTTTAGAAAATGTGTGTCCGCTACTTCAAGTAGATTCCTAACGCGGCGTGGCTGGCAGCGGAAGCCTGCGCTGTGTGATGGGGCTGTTGGCAGGTTGTGTGTCGGGAGAAGAGAGCTTAGTGAGTGTTCCTTCAGAAGCTGGAAATGACTCTGAAGTCCTTTGTTGTGGGTGGCACAGAGGGGGACAGGCAGCCCTTCCTCAAACAACTGGCCCTGAGGGATGAGGGCTCCAGGTGGGCCAGGATGTCTTGTAAAGACGGCATCTGTAACCCGCCTTTCAGTTTGCAACGAAAACGTCTCTGACTGACTGGAAATGGAGTGACACGGACTCCTGGAAACCAACCCTGAAGTTGCCACACCTTTTAAAAACTCTGGGCAACACCGGGCTGATTAAGTTTGCTTTGGTGAGGAATGGACGAGGTCACGTAGCGTGCTGGGTACTTCCTCACGTAGCGCACCCTGTAGCACAGAGGGTCCCCTGCACGGCATTTCTGCTATGCGGGCTGGGCTGGGACACACAGAGCCTGCCTGTACTCCGTGACAGTGCGCCTAGGGCTGTGAGTGTTGAACGTGCCAACACTGCGCTGTCTGGTAACAGTTTCTGCACTGAGAGAGGTGTTCCCTGCTGTCCACTACAGTGCCCACGAGCCACACGTGGCTGTTGACTCCCAGAAATGTGGCTGGTGTGACTGGGGAACTAAGTTTTGATTTTTTAATTCTGCTTAATTAATATTTAAATTTAAGTGGCCTCATAGACTACCGAATTGGACAGGGCGGCTCTGATAAGCCAGCGTTCCTGTGCGCCTGGTCCCGTCGCCTTATGAGCCGGCTACACTCGTCGCCACCCTGACACGTCTCTCCAGACGGGGGCCAGACCCGTCCCCACAGCTGAGCACATCCGGCCCTCCGCTATCTGACCACGGGGTCAGCCGTTGCTAACGCTCCTCGTCATTCTGACGCAGGCCCTGGCGCGCACTCTCGGGCTCCACGGGGCATCCCGTGGGGCTGAGTCTTGGCCTCCTCCCTGCTCTCTGGGAAGTCCCCCCCCCGCACTAGTTTTTGGTGTTTTTTCCAGAGTCTTCAAAAGTATATGTTGACTAGCAGCCTTTGGGGTTTTCATTTCTGTTATTTGTGACCATCTCCTATGAAACTCCTGTCCTTGGTGGCAGACCCCACCAAGGGAGGGAGCGGAGCCCCGGCCGCTGGGAAGCCTCCCCAGACCAGGAAGTGAATCCTGGGTGGCAGGGCCCAGGATTATCTCATTAGGAAAGCATTTTAACAATAACCTGTGGTGGTTTGGCTTTTGCTTTTTAAAGCATTTTTATTTTTGTGATCTCATTTTCACCCTTGTTGTAAGATTGTTTCAGAGTTTGAAGGTTTCTCAGCTTTTTATGGTCCTGCAGTTCCAGGAAGAGAGAACCCTGGTTATCACAGGGGTACCCGTGTCCACAGGGATATGCTGGGAGTTCCGTTTCCTCTGAGAGGGGTGGGAGGAGTAAGGGGCCATAAACAGTTCATCTGTGGCCTTTGACCCTCATCCCTGCCTGCCTGCTTGTGGCTCCCCGGAGTTCTGAGCCCACAGCTCGGGAGTACGGGGCCTGCATTTTCTCCTGCTTTTCCCTTCCAGCATAGTCTCCAAAGGCTCAGCTTGAGATCAGGAGCCGGTGCCATAGTAGAATTCGCAAGGTTCTCCCGTCACTCTCAGAACACAGGATTCTATTGGTAGGAATTGATGAAGGATAAGGACTAAAGATTCTTAAGTATTGGTGGTTCTGAAGTATTGATTATTTCTCACAGAGGGTAGTGTTTTACAGGCGTTTAAATGTTTTCTTGAGTTTGACTCTCCGCCCGCTTATTTGTAAAGATGGTGAGAATGTTTCAGCCAAACCCCATTTGAGAAAGGAAGATGCAGTGAAATGTGATGTGAGACTTCCGTCCTTGGAGGGACGAGACCTGTGTCTCCATCGTGCACAGCTCACCGTGGTGCTGTGAAACGGTCCCACAAGAGCTCTCTTTCCCTTTCTCTCACTGCGAAAGCGTCTTGCAGGGTTCTTTGGTCAGGTGAGGGTTCTGTCACTGCCGGGTCGCCTTCCTGGTGCTCCGCGGGTCCTGGGTGGAGGGGGCTGGGGCGCTGGGCCCTCCTCCAGCTTTCCGGGGCAGATCACTGTATGGTCCTTTCTCTCCAAGGAGCTGAAGGTGGTGGATCGTCATCTGGAAATGTGTCTGGGGTTGCCCCCACCGCCCCTGCAGGGGGCTCGCGTTCCTCCTCCCGGAACTTAGGGTCCTCTGGTGGTGAGAAGGAAGAAGGCAAAAGGGCTCGGCGGCAGTGGGAGTCATGGAGCACAGAGGACAAGAACAGCTTCTTCGAGGGGCTGTACGAGGTGAGTGAGCCACGGAGGCAAGAGGCAGTCGGCGCACCCAGGCGTGCCCAGCCTCTCAGTGTCTGTGCATCCCTCGCACGCAGCTGTGAGGGTGGCAGGTTCCCGCGGGAGCCCCGGCCTCACTCTCTCACCTTGGCCTTTTATCTCCTCCTCGTGCCTTGAGGAGCCATTGCTGGCAAGTGGGGTTGGGGAGCATTTTTGTTTGCTGCTTCCATTTCCTGCCCAAGACTGCTCTCTGCTGTCTCCCAGGGATTCTTGAGTAAGTAGTGGTCCTCCCCTCTCCAGGCCTTCCCTGGATGCTGCGCAGGCTGACTTGGGAGGAGGTCCCCTGAGTGGGGGCAGGGGCCACTTGCCACATCTGTCAGAGTAGGCGGCTAAACCCCAGGCCACCTCCCTGGAACAGGCAGGAAGTCCTGCAACTGGAGGCAGCCCTGCTCAGTGCACTGGCCATGCTCTGCTGGCTCTGCGTACTTGCGCGTCTTGTTTTCTTTAAGCCCTGTGATTATCATAAACATACTTTTTTATTAACATTAATTGCATTTTTCATGGTGTTTCATAGTCCCTTAGTTGAGTATTTTTTAATACCTATAAATATGCTGGTTCAGATGTAGACAGAGCTACGGTCTGTATGCTCACTGTTTTTGTCAATAAAATTTTCAACAGTTACTGAGTGGCCCTCGGGTCAAATCTTCACCTTTTGGCTGGTCGCTGCTCTACAGAACCATCCTTGTGTTACTGATTTTTGAGGTCTTGTGATAAATAATGCTGTAGGGAACATCTTTGTGCACATTCTGTATTTTAGGCTACTTCTTTAGCATATAGTTTTAGAAGTAGGTTAATCAGCCGGGCGCGGTGGCTCACGCCTGTAATCCTAGCACTCTGGGAGGCCAAGGCGGGTGGATTGCTCAAGGTCAGGAGTTCGAGACCAGCCTAAGCAAGAGTGAGACCCTGTCTCTACTAAAAATAGAAAGAAATTAATTGGCCAACTAAAAATATATAGAAAAAATTAGCCGGGCATTGTGGTGCATGCCTGTAGTCCCAGCTACTCAGAAGGCTGAGGCAGGAGGATCGCTTGAGCCCAGGAGTCTGAGGTTGCTGTGAGCTAGGCTGACGCCACGGCACTGCAACCCGGGCAACAGAGTGAGACTCTGTCTCAAAAATAAAGAAGAAGTATGTTAATCAATGAACCTTACTCTTTTAGTAGCAATTAATTGGGGTGATGGAAAAGTCTTGCCAAGCCTGAGAAACAGAAGGCTCAAAAAAGGAGTGAGGCTTTGGAATTTAAACCATGATGTGTTTATGGAGAGGTTGAAGATGAGACACTTCTGAAGGCAGGCTATGAACCGGATGGCGGGATGTTCCCGTGGCTGTGCCGCTCCCTTCCTGGGGCTGATGGTTAAGTTCTGCTCGTGGCCGTCGGACGACACTGCTGTGCCCATGTGGTTTGACCCTGGTTGTCCAGAGAGAATGAAGTGTGCACACGAGTCTTGTTTGAGTAGATGTGACGTCCTTCTGACAAATACAGATGTGTCTTCTTTTCCTGTGAGTTTTAGAATAAAGCACGGGGGCTGTTTGTGTGGATGGCGTCCCCTAGTGCCTTCTGTAAGCTATCTGTTAGGCATGGGGGACCGGTGCTTCCTGGAGTGTTTTCAGAACCAGCAACCACTGCTGATTCTTGCCTGAAACACTTGCTTATTGCTGTGGTGAGACCCTTCCTTCCTGGGGAGATGCATGCCCTGCGGGGGTCTGGCTGCTGTGATTGTCCCCTGAACTTGGCAGAGGGAGCACCCTCGTTCATGACCCTCTGTACCTGTCTTCAAGCGAGTTAGCCCTCTCCTTGTGGGGCCACCTTCTTTTTTGAGTTTTGCTGCCAGGTGGGTGTTTGTCGTGAGAGCTCCTGAAATCCTTGGTTAGTAGTAATAATTGGCTGTTCTGATCATGTAATGCTTCCACGGCTGATATTGTGCATCTTAGAGTGTGTGTGTCTGTCACTTTGTGTGTCTGACCAAAACTCATGGCACTGTGGTGGGTCTTGATATATCAGGTTGGGCAAGGTGACCGTTAAGATCTCGAGCTGTGGGGTTACGGTGGCTGAGCACCGGCCTCTTCTCTGAGGAGCGTCGCTTCTATAAATGCTAATGAAGCTTGCTGCCTTTTGATACCCATCCATGTCTGACATAA
Organism: Lepilemur ruficaudatus; assembly: GCA_963574885.1. Lineage (NCBI taxonomy): Eukaryota > Metazoa > Chordata > Mammalia > Primates > Lepilemuridae > Lepilemur > Lepilemur ruficaudatus. Next base: position 71,634 of record CAUYRT010019284.1, read on the forward strand.
TTAAGCTTCTAGTGACAGAAACCCAGCACGGTGCAGCTCAGGGTGGAGGAATTGAGCCACTTTCATAGCTGGGAGGGACGGGGAAGGGATCTGCCATCAGGCCCCAGCCTGCCACCCCAAAGCGTGGACCGCCTTCTGGCCCCACCCTAGTTAGGGCAGTGCTAGACACCAGCTCAGACTGGCCACTCGAGTCACCACCCGTCCAGACTTCTCCCTGCGGCCAGGGCCCTGTCCCCACTGCTGGTGGGGAGTGGGGCTGGCACCTGAGCCTCTCCGCCTCTGAACGCCCTTCCCGTCAGCAATGTTCAGTGCAAAGCCAGCCGCTGACACTTCATTTTCCTTCTTACGGTCACCCATCTGTCCGTGTTTATTTTTGCTGCACAATTCCTGATTTCCTACCTTCCATCCACACAGCCAGTGTCCTGTGCTTATTTTTCACCACGTCCAGACGGCCAGAGGCCTTTCTCTGTGTGTGTGGCGTATCGTCTCTTTGCACCTGCCTGCATCTTTCCCCCACGCACAGAGCTGGGCTTTTTACCATCTCCCGACTCCTTGTTAATACTGTGAGTTTCCGAATCTTTGCCTCCAAATGGCTTTCTCTTTCTTTCAGCTCTGCCTAGTTTTTGTGGTTGCCACAACCCTTTGTTTGCTTAGTTCACAACAAGGACAGGGCACTCGGTTGTGCTAGCAATGCTGGGAGGCCCTGCCCTCGTGGGCTTACGGTCTTACCAGAGCAAGACGCAGGCATGGAAGTGGGTGGGCGATGCAAAGGCAGGTGCTGCCACGTGCCACGAGACCTCGGGAGGCAGCCCAGCTGAGAAGCAGGGTCAGGAGTTGAGAAACCTGGTTCTGGTCCCAGCCTGGCAGGTCACTTCGCCTCTCCGCCTTGCCCTGGCTGCAGAGGGTAGCAGTGGGACAGGGCCTGGCTGCGTCAGTTTCCCCCTCGGTTCTCGTTTAAGGCTGAGGGATGAGGAGGGATGAGGGAGGAGGGTCTGATCCGGACTGTGAGGGGAAGGTATTTCAGACATAGCTTTGCCACCTATGTTTTCCCTGCTATTCTTTCTTAAAACCGTGAAAAAGCTTTCTTTCTTTTTTTTTTTAAATTTTTTAATTTTTTAACTTTTCATTTTGAAACATTTTAGACTTAAAAAAAGTTGCAAAAAGGGGCAAAGAATTCCCACATACCCTCCTCCCTGCTTCCCCAGCATCAGGGTAACTGCAGGTGATAAGCTCGCGTGTGTCCTGCTCATCCCACCGGCCTTCTGGGGCCCAGCTGCACCCCGGGCCTGGGCTGGGGTCCCACGTTGCGCTTGGTTGTATGACTCCAAGACTCCTGCAGGCTGGGGCAGTTCCTCAGCCTGGTGTCTCTCCCTGTCCCTGTCCCTCTCTTCCTTCTATACCTTGATGCTTTTGAAATTGCCCAGTCTGTTTGTGGAAGGTCCTCAGTTTGGCTTATCTGCAGCTCCCTCCTGGTCCAATTTACACGATGCATTTCTGACAAGAATTCCACAGCGGTGACCCGTCCTTCCCGGTGCATCTGATCCGGAAGTGCACAACGTGACCTGTCTCAGTCCCGGTGACATTAGCCTCGATCTCTGCGTCCAGGGGGTGTCTGCTGGGTCACTGAGACCGTGTGAATGTCTTGCTTATCATTTTTTCCCCCACTGATGTCAGTGTCCTTCGCTGCCATGGTGTCTGCCCAGTGACCACCTGTTTCCGTTATTCTTTCCACACTCCATGGTGGACCCACATGAGGAAGAGCCCTCCCTCCGCGTTTACGTGGCTGTTTGGTTATTTATTTGCTTTATACCCACATGGACGCGTGGGTGTTCGTTTTATTCTATGGGTCATGATCTATTCATGTCGCTGTTGGTTTTCTTGCACAAATGACTCCAGACATGACCACTGGAGCCGCTTCACATAGGCTCCTGTGTCCTCTCGACATGTTCCTGTCACCCTGCAGCGTGTCTCACTTTCTAGCACCTTAAGGTATTTTGGGCTAACCTGTTGCCCTCCCTGCCCCAGTCCTGAAGTCGGCTGTTTCTCCGGGAGCCCTGGCTCCCTTTGGGAAGCGTGTTTGGAAACTAGCAGGTGGGCACTGGGAGCTGCTTGCTGCTGGGCTGCCCTTGCCTCTGGGCCCGTCCCTCTAGTCTTCCGAGCTCACTTTTGATGAGATTGTCCGGGAGCCGGTTCTCTTTGTGGTGGGACCTAGAGCAGCACTGGTGGTGAGCCCGTTCTCTGGGAGTCTGAGCTGTGTTCCACTTTTGCAGGGAGCCGTTCAGGGAGGATCAGCCTGCAGGTGTGCTCAGAGCACGTGCCGTGTGTTCTCTGAGTGCTCACACTTGCTGTCCTCGTTCTGATACAGAATGCGTTCTGCGTGGCCAGAGCCACGGAGGGGTTTCTGAACAGTCGGTCTGTTTTGTTTTTAAGGTGCTAAGTGTGCCACCACACTGAGCACCCTCGTCCCTCCTGCCGATTCCTCCAAGGCTGTCCCAGTTCGAGGTCTCTGTAGAGCCCTAGAGACTGAACCTGGTGGCCGTGTGACAAGCTTGGTTTCTCCTGCTCCGGGCCTTGCTGCTTTGGGGTCCACGTGCTGTGGTAGTTCTGTCCCCGAGTTTCTGCCGTTACTTTATCCTCTTTCCTGATTAAAACCTAAGGTCCTAGGAAGTCAAAGCTGAAGTCCAGACACGAGACCTGGGAAGGTCAACCTGCTTGTCCACGCCAGGCGTGTCCTCCCTTCTTGGGAAGCATCTGCCTCCCTCGGAGGGCTGCGTTGTTTTAACCCGTGTGCTTTTACTCTGGACTTGTTTTCCAGCACGGGAAAGACTTTGAAGCCATCCAGAACAATATCGCCCTGAAGTACAGGAAGAAGGGCAAGCCCGCGAGCATGGTGAAGAACAAGGAGCAGGTGCGCCACTTCTACTACCGCACCTGGCACAAGATCACCAAGTACATCGACTTCGACCACGGTGAGTGGGCACCGGCCAGGGCCAGGGCCTGCTGGAGTGTGGTTTCTGGCAACCTCACAGGACCTGCTTTCTGGCATTTTCCCACCCAGCTGCTCGGCCTGGATTTCCTCACCTTGCACTTTGGTGGTTTGCCTGGTAACTCTCGGCCAGCTTGAATTTGGAGGAAGCTACCCATGTCCCATGCTCTGGGGTTCTAACTGCTGCTTTTCTGAGTTGTGTGTTGTGCGCTTCTGATGCGTGTGGGTCCTGGGTCCCCAGCTCACCTCGGGCCTGGTCCCCCACTGTAAGTGGTCCAGCCAGGGGGCCAGGCTGCAGGCGCTATGCCAGCCCTCCTCTGAGTGGGGCACGTGGGGGTGGGAGTCGGGCAGAGCTGGCCTTGGCCTGCCTGGGTGGGTGGTCGGCTCTCCCAGCCTCTGCCCATCTGTATTTGAATCCAGATCATGCAGACCTGTCTTTATGCACATGACCAGGCCATCTCCAGGCACCCTTCTGGCTCGGAGCACCCTTCATTCATCACGGTCTCTGTCCCCTGGAGATGTGGCCACCTGCCACCTCCACGTGTCTGGAGAACCGCCTCTCCTCATGCCCATGCTCAGCCCTGCTCTTCATCCCTGCAGCACCCCTGCGTACTCACGTCACTGGCGCCTCCATGTGCCTGAGCCCTCCTCTTTGCCACTCGCGCTCTGCCTGGGGCAGCGTGGCTGTGCTGCTCCTCCTTGAGCCTTTGCCTGTGCCCTCTCGCCCACTGGAGCCTCTTGTCTCAGCCACCACTGCCATGTCTGCTGTCTACTTTGGCTGGTCCTGAAGGCTCTCTTGAAATGAGAAGGTGGCCAGCAACTGGAGCGGTGAGGAGGCTGTTCAGTAGATGGTGTCAATACAGGAATGGGATTCCACAAGCCTCAGTTGGAAAGTCTGCTACTTTCCCGCCCACGAGCCAAGGAAGTGCCTCGGGGATGCCCAGGTACCCAGTGTAGACTCCCGGTTCATACTCTCCTCCGAGGCATAGGGCGTGTCCTCGGGGTCTGCCAAACCTGGACTGCTTCCAGTGTTGATTTGGGAAGGCACTTAAGCAAATGTTTCCTTTCTATTGTTGTCACCTTTCCCTGCCGTGCATGCTCCTAATCCTACACCTCCTCTGGTGCCTGGCAGTATCATTCCCCTCCAGGCCTCCCCTCCTGTCGTGGATGAAGGGTGGATGCTCCCACACAGCCACTGTGCCAGTCAGACTGACCCGAGCCCTTTTCCTGCTCTGAGTGGGCCGTGCTGTCCTCCCGCCCTCCCCACCGTGGCCCTGATGTGTCCTGATGTGCGTCTTGGCGGGGGCCTGCGTGATGCGCCTTGTTTCTGTGGAGTCACAGCTCCCCTGGGGGCTCTGATGGGTCCCAGTCATCTCTCAACCAGGGGCCGCCAGCCTCTGCCTGTGCTTGCCCAGGCCCCTGGCACAGTCAAGCCTTTGCAGCTGGTGTCTGCCTAGGGCTGGAGGTCACCAGGGCACTGAGGTGTCTGGGTTCCTCGAACCCATGCAGGGTTCCTCGTACCATGCAACAGGTTTTATACATCACAGGTCCCTGTCATGCTTCTGACTGGGTTGAAAGCAGCCGTCTGCAGTGTGTGGGGTTTGTCTGACTCGCAAAGCAGAGTGGGAACCAAGGTGCGTGGGTGAGGACGCACACATCTCCCTCCATAGTTGCTCGGGACTTCCTGTGCGCTGTGGTCTGGGATCTGGTTACTCTCGTTAATCTTGTGCAGCTTCCACACAGATAGAAGAGTCCTGCCGGCCGCCGTGCTGTTGTCACCACGGATGGTGACGTCTGTGTGCATCCACGTTTGCTGGTGTTTCTTGTCGGGCGTGGCTTGTTTCACAGACTCTGTGTCTGGACGAGGCGAGCTCTGTTCCTGCCCTTGGGTCTGGGATGAAATACCCGGGGCTGTGCCGAGGAGGAGGCAGCAGAGGGTTGCCGCCTAGACCCCCTGCTCTGTCCTGGGGCTGCATCCCCTCCAGCCCTTTGCCCCCTTTCCCTTGTCACCTCTCTATGCTTTCTTGCTCTTGATGCTGTTTTCTTCTCTCTTCTGGATTGTGTTTTTTTTCCTTTTTGCCATTTCAAACGCGGTTGAAAACAATTTTTTTTTACATTTTGGAGACAGGGTCTCACTGTCACCCAGACTAGAGTGCTGTGGTGTCATCATAGCTCACAGCAACCTCAACCTCCTGGTCTCAAGTGATCCTCCTGCCTCAGCCTCCCAAGTAGCTGGGACTACAGGCATGCGCTATCTGGCTAATTTTTAAAAATTTTTTGTAGAGATGGCATTTTGCCGTGTTGTCCAGGCTGGTCTCAAACTTCTGGTCTCAAGTGATCCTCTCACCTCAGCCTCCCCCCAGAATATTTTAATTGAGATATAACCCACATACCATAAAATTCATCATCTAAAGTGTACAATTGAGTGGTTTTTAGTATATTTACAAGGTATTGCAGCTGTCAGTACTATCTAGTTCTGGAATATTTCCATCATCCCAAAAGGAAACCCTGTACCCTCAGCCCTGGAATTTTCCAGTCTACTTTTTGTCTCCATGGATTTCCCTGTTCCTCACATTTCTCATAAACTAGGTCATGTAGTATGTGCCCTTTGTGTCCAGTTTCTTCCACTGAGCATGGACTTGTAGGGCTCATCCATATCACAGCACGTCCCAGAACTGTGGTCCTTTTCACCACTGGATAATACTCCACTGCGTGGGCATACCACATTTTGGTTACCCAGTGAATGGCGAATCCTAACGTTTCCTGAGTTCTGGTCGCCTTCAAGGGTCTGGTGAGATCTTGGGTCTCAGGAAGGCGTCACAGACAGTTGGCCTGTGGTGTTGGCAGTGTTACAGGCCCTCAGGGCCACCCAAGATCCAGGAGCCTAGCTTTATGTCTTCAAAACCTTATTCTCCACTTACTAATGTGTTTTTCTTTTCCTTCCCTGTTACTGTGAACACAGCCAGATGTCAGAGCCTCGAAAAGAGGTCTCTGAGGAGAGAACCAGAGAGTGCCGTTGGGCAAGAGAGTGGAAGGGACAAGCGGCCTTCGTCTCTGCTCTGGGATGACTGGAGGTGCCTCCACTCTGTAGTGCCTGTGAGGTTCAGCTTCACATAATCGAAAAAGTCAAAACCACAGTGGCCCAAGCAGCTTAGGCTTTACACTCTTCACATCAGAGGCGCTTGGAGGCAGCGTCCCCATCCCTGGTGTGTTGCTGGGGCCAGGAGAGCTCCAGGCGGGCGCTCCTGAGGGAGAGTGTGGGCAGGAGAGCGCGCTCCCGCACCAAAGGCCCAGGTGTAGAGTGCGGCAGGTCCAGCCGTACCTGTCCCGGCCTGTTTGCCCCCCAGGTAGGATGGGCTGCTGCAGAGGGTGGAGCATGAACGTCAGATGTTGCAGGCATCTGCGCCCTGGTTCCTCGTCCTGCCTGGCCCCGGAGAAATCCTGTGCGTGCAGAGATGGGTGACAGGACAGATGAGGGCTGTTCGCGTCCACTGTCTCCACCGCCTCCTCGAGAACACCGGTGCCCTGTTTTCTCCGCGGGGGCGCTGGAGCTCTGCTTGTTAGGAGTGATTTTCCGACTGCTTCCCCCTTGTTTTTGTTTAACTTTTATTTTGAAAATTGCAGGACAGCACTGTGTTGTGCCTGCGCTGCACCTAGCATTCCGGGGTGAACAGCTTGCGTGGCCCCAAGGTGCAGCGGTCAAAGCCACGACGTCGGCGTGAGCCTGGTGTCGACCCAGTGCACATGCACCGAGTCGCCCTGGACGTCTGCGTCTCCCCTCTCTGAAGTGTCCTCCCTTTCTCACCCCGCAGTGTTCTCGCGAGGGCTGAAGAAGTCATCCCAGGAGCTGTACGGCCTCATCTGCTACGGCGAGCTGCGCAAGAAGATCGGGGGCTGTGAGTACGCTCCCCGTCGGGGCCCTGCTGCCCTTGTCACCATGGGTCCTTAGTGCCCAGGAATGCTTCTGTTTTCCCTCTTTTATCTTGAAAACGTTCTGGTAATAGAAAAATGGAAGGTCCCCACGCACCTGCGCTTGGACTCGCCGTCACTCACATCCACCCCGCTGCTCGCTCTCCCTCTCTCCGCACATGCGCACACGTGCTTGGGCACACACGTGTTCATGTACGTGCACTCTACCATCTGACTGTAAGGCGTCAGCCCACGTCACCTAAGAGCCTGGGCGTTTTCCCACACAGCCACCGTCATGCCATCACACCGGGACAGTGAGCAGGGGCGGGCACAGGAATCTGTCTGACCTTCTGCACATTCGGGTTTCCTAAAACCCCCCAGTCCTCAGCCTGGGCTCCTGTCCAGGGCTGTGTGGCTGTGGGTCTCTCCGAGTCTCTCTGCCTGGGAGCAGCCTGCACTGCTTGGCCTTTCATGACGCTAGTGTTTTGAAGAGTCCACTTCAAACTTTGGATTTGCTCTGGTTGTCTTGCCCCTCACTTTGGATTTGCTCTGGTTGTCTCCTCGTGGCCAGGTTCCCTTTAGATGTTTTTGACACCAGCGATAGATAGGGATGCTCTGGCCTTCCCGGGTGCCTCTTGGCCCTGCCTGTCCTCCCTATGTGACCCCAGACGGCGCCTTACCCATCCATGGGGTGTTGTAGGGGTGCACCACGGCTGCTTCAGAGGTTAAAGGAAATACCCGTGACCTATGGCGGCAAGCCATCGCCATCCCCAGTCAGCTCAGGGCAGACGGGGTGTGGGGGAGGCTGTGTCTGCCAGCCACTGGCTACCTGCTGCACTCTGGCCCTGCTGTCTCATGTCTTGTCCTCGCTCCTGGTGGGCAGTGCTGAGAGCTAGGCTGGTGTTTGTGTCTGGGAGGTGCTGCCTTCCTGCCATGTCTGTCCCTGCTCACCAGATGCTCGTCCTAACCACACGGACCAGAGGACAGTGGGCAGCGCCCCTACTCCCAGCCCAGTCTGGGCCTGCCGTCCCAGCTCCTCACCCAGTCCTGTGCCCCCTGCCCACCTGCCCTGGTTGTCAGCCCTCCTCTGCCTCTGGAAGTCTCTGCATCCTGGGACCTCGTGCTACCGCTCTCTCAGCTTTCCTCTTCCAGGAAGAACAAGGACAACCTGGTCTTGACCACGTGTCCCCACTTCCAGTTGCCTGGTCCTTCTGCACCGCCAGCCGGGTCTCAGTTCCCTCCACAGATGCTTCACAGGTGTCTGTCTTCTCTGGTCCGCCCATTAGTCCCTGCCCGCTGGTGGTCCTATGGGGATGCCCTGGCCCCTGGCCCTGGGGCCTCTTCCCACGCGGCCTCCGCACCTCTCTGCCCACTGCTGACAGGCCTGTGTCACGGGTCCTTGTCCTCAGCCTATGTCCCTCCTTGCTTTTGATTCTTGGTTCTCGTCCGGGTGGCCTTCCCCAGTCCTGCAGCTTCAGGTGCCACCTGTATGTGGAGGACTTGCATTGCCGCCTCTGCTCCCGCTGTGACTGCCCACCTGACCCAGGACGCCATAAGCCTCAGCACCTTCCCCGCCCCCCGTCCTGGCCACTTCTGCTCATCTCAGCCTCAGCCCCACACAGGCAGCTGCTCAAGGCAGTGCCCCACTGCCCCAAGTCCACCCTCCACAGCCCCCTTTCCCTGTGCACCTCACGGGGTTGGGGCAGGGCTCTCACCTCCCTCCCTCTGACCTTTGCTTCCTCTGCTCTGTCCTTCTCCCTCCTTGCCCTAAATAGCATCTATTCATGGCGGCGTGTGGGGTTCCGCCCTATTGTGGGCACAGTGCTGTGGTCGCTCTGGGCATCTTTGACTTCACCTCAGTCTGTGGACTCATCACCTTGTCTGTCTGTTCCCTGCCCTTGGGCGGCTTCTCTTTCCCCAGAGTCTTTTGGGCCTCCCCAACCAAGGGCCTCTGCACTCGGATGTCGGGCCCATCTTCCTGGCCACACTGCACTCCCCTCCTGACTGCCCCCTTGCCCAGCAGTGGGCTTCTGCTGCGCCCAGTCCCAGTGGAACGCCGGCCAGTCCTCTGGCTCCGCTGCACATCACACTCAAAGGCACGCTCACACGCACGCTTGCAGCTCATGCTCCAGCCTGTCACAGCCCTTCACCCCACTGGGGTTTCTCCCCTCTGAGCCCCTGCCTACCACTTGCCCTCACTGACCGCGTGGTCACGTGCTGGGCTCCTTGGTGTCCTCGCTTCGCCCGTTGTGTGATTTCATGTCTCTTTTGGGGAAGGTGCACCCAGAGTTGCCATGTCCGCGAGTGCCTGCATGTTTTCAGCTTGCTCTGGGCCACTCAGAAATGTGTGAGAGCTCTGTGGTTCAGTGTGCTTTCAGTGGCTTGTCCTGCCTGAGGTCTCCATACAGACAAGAGTCCCACATCAGCAAACTGAGCCTCTGCTCACACGTGTGGCCTGTTGGCATTGTCTTAGCCTCTGCACATGCTGGTGTTATCCCCAGTTAAAAGAGACCAGAGGGAAGTAGATGATGTGGTCAGCAAGTGACAGGGCGAGCTGGGGTGCAGGGCCGTGCAGCGCCATGCCTGGCCGGCTCCGGGGCTGGCTCTCTGGTCCTCGACTGGTACAGATGTCTGTCCAAAGGCGGTTCATGCTCGCTGCCTCGCCTGGTGACTGGAGCTGGGAGGCTGGTGATGAGGGCTCTGGCCGGACTCAGCAGAAAGCAGCGCTGGGCTTTCTGCGTCCCTGTTGAACACACGAGTCCATGCCTTGGCCCTTTCCAGGGCTTCCGTACTTCCCTGCAGCTCTGTGTCCAGCTGGCGTTGTTTCCCTTCGCTCTGGAAAAACTCCTTTCTTCTTGTGCAGTTGTGCCTGCTCTGAGTGCTCTTGGTTGTTGTTTATCTGACAAATCTTCATCCTCCTCTTCGTTCTTGAGAGGTGCCTGTGCTGGGCATAGAGTTCTGACTGCTCGGGCTTCCTTACGCCCCTCGAGCTGTGCCCGCTGCCTCTCCCGTGCCGTTCTGACGGGGCCAGTGGTCCCCCGTCCTGTGTGAGGTGCGTCTTCTCACTGCCGTGACGGGTTTGTCTTTGGTTTTCGGCCTGCTTGTGTGTTTGTGGGGTTTTTCCCCAAAAAACATGCAGAAGAATTCAAAGAATTTTACAGTGAGCACTCAAATGCCCACCACCCAGGTTCTCCCAGGAGCTTGCTAACCCTGCCTGCTTTCTTGCACACCTGAGCATAGTGTGTCCCAGAGGGGCATCTCCTCCGGGAACACGGAGTGTGTCAGGTCCATCATTAAGCAGACCTTGGGGCCGGGCCAGGGTCAACGCGAGGACGTGGTCAGGTACAGAGCCCATCAGAAAGGCGCATGTAGGGCACAGTGTGGTACCCAAGGAAGCAGGGTGTCCAGAGCAGGTGGTTGGGGACAGAAGTGGCAGTGGGTCTGGGAGGGAGTTTGGGGAGGAGAGATCGGCCAACTGCAGCCGAGCAGTGCGCCTGCCTGGGCAAGCAGCTGGGCCGGCCCCTTCCAGGTGAGCGGAGGCGCCAGGCAGTGGACTCGCTGGTGTGACTGGGGGCAAGGGCCGCAGCTATGTAGGGATTTGACCCTGGAAGACCTTTGATATTTGGTAACAGGATTTGGAGTCTCTGCTGAAGACACTAAAATGGGAATTTTTAATGGTTTTGCTCCTAACTACATCATGGTCTCATTTATTTTTCCACTTGAAGGTATGGATGACAAAAATGCCACCAAGTTGAACGAACTCATTCAGGTTGGGTAAGTTGCAGTTTTATTATGAAACATTTCTTACTCCTTGTGGATGTTTACATTTAATCTCTGAAGTACAGGAGGTGAAATACCTGTGGTTTTTTCCCCTTGCTCACCAAGGACCATTAGAGTTAACGTACTGTCATCTTGGTTATGTGTTCAGACCCAATAAAAGTGCTGGGCCCAGAGGACAGTGCTGGGCCTTCGCCACCCTGGGGAAGGAGGGCAGTGGTTGTGGTCTTGGTACGGGCCTTGGGCTCACTTTCTCGTGCTCTTTTTCCCCCACATCTGTGCGTGTCTCAGTGCTGGTCGCCATGTGTCTAGAAAGCCTCCTGTCCGATGGCTTTTTTCTTGCCTTCTCCTGGGCTGCCCTGACGGTCTCCCTGCCTTCTTGGGTGCCAGCACTCCTGTGCCTGTCTGTCCCTCACGCCCCGGCCCTCCCAGGGTTCACGTGCTCTACCAGGTAGCCTTAAAAAGGTGAATGGGGCTTCCTAGAGCAGGTCTGGGCTGGTCCAAGGCACCAGGAAGAGGGTTCCAGCCGTGTTTGGCAGTGGCTGTGGCTTGTCACCTGCTTGGGTGCCCTCCCAGCCATGGCGCCCACCTGCCTTCCACCTGCACGACCTGATGGGGGCCCACATGGCCCCAGGCCCTGGCGCCTCGCCTGTTAGTCTCCCTCAGAGAGGTGCAGAGACACCTGAGGAAAGGTTTGAAACTGCGCAGTAAGAACAAGGTGCTGTGACAGCCTGGTGGAAAGCTTTCTGTCTGCAACCGTGGAGAGAGAGGAGGCAGGAAGACTGCAGAGTCGTGTGTTCATTGTTTCTAGAAATGGCTGAGTGCCTCTGTGTGCCTGGCACAAGAATGAGTGCCAGGACGCAGTGGCGACAGAGCTGTGGCGTGGCAGCTGATGCGGGTCCGTTGAGCAGGCCTTTCCCAGGTGTGTGTGCGTGTGCACATGTCTGCATGCGTGTATGTGTAAACATGAGATGACCTGGTATGATGTTGTGATGAAATTGATGAGGTGCAGACACTGCAGGTGACGGGAGGGGAGCCGGGCTTACCTGTACAGGAAAGGCCTTTCTGAATGATAACATTTATGGCATTTAGACCAAGGTCTTGTCTATTTCTTTTTTTGTTGTTTTACAGACAGGGTCCGTAAACAGCCTGTCGCCCAGGCTGGAGTGCAGCTCACAACTCACTGCAGCCTCCAACTCCTGGGCTCCAGCGATCCTCCTGCCTCAGCCTCCCAAAGTGCTAGGACTACAGATGTCTGCCACCATGCCTGGCTAATTTTTCTCTTTTTGGTGTACAATTGTATGAGTTTGGTTTTCTTAAAACAGACTTTATTTTTTAGAGCAGTTTTAGGGTTACAGAAAGATTGTATAGAGAGTGCAGAGTTCCCATCTGCCCTCCCTTTCCACGTCCTCCCTGTTGTTAACATCCTGAATTAGTTGGTCCGTTTGTTACATCCACAAACCCCCACTGGGCGTCATCGTCACCCAAAGCATGCAGTTGATGTAAGAGCTCACCCTTGGTGCTGTCCAGTCTGTAGGTTTTAACCAGCGTGTACTGTCACGTGTCCCCTGTGACAGTGTCACACGGAGTAGTCTTACTGCGCTAAAAGTCCTGTGCCGTCCTGCCCCCACCCCGACACCCACTGGTCTTCTCACCGTCTGCTTCATCGTCTAGTTGGAACATCCAGGGGTAGCCTGTGTAGACTGACCTCTTCCTGGTGCAGTTCTGTGCGTTCTAACAAACACACGGTGTGCAGCCGCCCACAGTCAGGACACAGAGCACTCCCAGCACCTCACTGTGCCTTTGCCTTGGTCCCCTCTCCGCAACTACTGAGCTGCTCCCTGTTCCCTGGATTTCAGCCTTTTCCGAAAGCCACTCAAATGGCATCATAGCTGTGGCCCTCTGAGGTTGGCTTCCGCCTTCCAGCAGTACTCAGGCGAGGTTTTTGAGCCTCGCGGATCTGCATCTCGCTCCTTCTTCCTGCTGATGCTGCTTCACGTCAACATCCCTCAGGCTACTCAGCCGTCCTCCGCGGAGGGGCACCGGCTTGCTGGCAGTTTCCTGGAGTTTGTGAATAGCATCCAGGTCTCGCCGCCAGGTTTTCGTGTTTCACCTGGGCGAGTCCCCTCGAGGAGGAGGTGGGGAGGGCGTGTGTAACTTGGCGACAAGTTGCCGACTGTTCTCCAGCGTGAGAGGTCGGTTGCTGCACCTGGTGTTTCCAGTTTGCGCTGACCACCCTCGTGGGCGTGAAGCGGCGTCTCAGGGTGGTTTGATTTGCATTTCCCTGGTGACCGCTGGCTCTGCGTGTCCTTTTTGGTCTTACTGCCATCCTTCTGTCTCGGTGCTTGTTCAGATCTTGACCCCCATTTCTAGTTACTGAGTTCAGAGAGTGCTTTGTGTGTTCTGACGGCAAGTCTTACCTCGGATGTGTGGCACGCGTGTGTTTCTCCCGGTCCATGGCCTGCCTAAGTTCACGTAGCGTCTCTCACAGAGCACAGGTCGTAGTTTTGACGAAGTCTGACCTGTTGTCATTTCCGTCTATGGTTTGTGCTTTCAGTATGGTATCCAAGACCTCTTTGCCTCGCGCAAGGACAGAGATGTTCTTCTGTGTTTTCTTTAGAAGCTTTATAGTTTTACGTTTGAATCCACAATCCCATTTGAGTTATGTTTTGCGTATGATGTGAAGTTTGGGCCGAAGTTCATTTTCTTGCTTCTGGCCATCGGGTTCTGCGGCACCACTGTGGAAACAGACTGTCCTCTCTCCGCTGAGCTGCTCTGCCACCTGTGCCAAAAATCGGCTGTGGGCCGGGCGCAGTGGCTCACACCTGTAATCCTAGCACTCTGGGAGGCCGAGGCGAAAAAATCGCTCAAGGTCAGGAGTTCAAAACCAGCCTGAGCAAGAACGAGACCCTGTCTCTACTAAAAATGGAAAGAAGTTAATTGACCAACTAAAAATATATAGAGAAAAAAATAGCCAGGCATGATGGCACGTGCCTGTAGTCCCAGCTACTCGGGAGGCTGAGGCAGGAGGATCACCTGAGCCCAGGAGTTTGAGGTTGCTGTGAGCTAGGCTGATGCCATGGCACTCTAGCCCGGGCAACAGAGTGAGACTCTGTCTCAAAAAAAAAAGAAAAAAGAAAAAGAAAAACACAAGGCACAGACTAGAGGAAAAATATTTTAAAATCATATCCAATAAGGGGCTTGTATCCAATAATAAGTGTTGGCAGGGATACAGAGAAACTGGAACCCTTTTACATTGCAGGTGGAACTGTAACATTTGAAAGTGCTACTTTCTAGTTAGAAACATAAATTTATGATATGAGCCAGCAGTTCTAAGTAACTATTCAAGTGAAATTAAAACATGTATCTACACAAAGACTTGCACACACTAACCATATAGCCACAAAGTAGAAACAATCCAAATGCCCATTAACTGATAAATGGATAAATAAAATGTGGTCCTTCCATACAACAGAATATTCTTTGGCAATCTGATACATGCTACAACATGAATGAACCTCAAAAAAACATTATGCTCCGTCAAAGACACAAAAGAGCACATACTGTATGATCCCATTTACATGAAATTTACCTCTAGAAATGCTAACTCTAGAGAGACAAGAAGTAAATTATCAGTTGAATAGGTTTGGGGGAGGGAAGAGAAGTTACAGCAATTAGGCAGAAGGTTTCTTTTGGGGGGGGTGATGGAAATGTTCTAAAATTAGATTATGGTGATAGGTGCACACAACTTTGTAAATGTACAGATTTTACTATAAATCATTGAATTGTACACTTTAAAGGTGAATTTTATGGTATGTTTAAAAATTAAAGAATTTTTTTAGAAAGTCATGAACATCTGTGACCACAGATCTCACCATGTAAGTTAAAATATTTATAATGTGCCGTTTACCTGGTGTCACACTTCCAGAAACCCTGACCCTTTTTTAAAACAACCAGAAAAATCACAAATGAGTAAAAAGACCTTCAAACATAGAATATGACAGCCATGGCCAAATGCATGCACTCCAGACTGCAAGAGAAAATGAGAAGTCCTTCCCTCACCCCTACTCAGGCCTGAGATTAGAACTCAATGACTTATTCTATGTACAAACACAGGCCATCTGATTTAATAAGCCTGATGATCCGGTTTTCCTCAGCAGCTAACATCAACAACGTGACAGGTAATGCCGAGGGAAGATCAGACCCAAAGACCATCAAAACCCAGCTGTTAGATAGAGCCTGATCAGCCCCTCACAACTCCATGCTACTGAGGGTAGCAGTGATCTTGTCTAGGTCCCAAGTGGCCAACGAGAGTAATGGCATCTGTTATCCAAGACTGGAAAGAAAATCAGTGTTTCTCAAAATGAGATCATCAAAATGACCCAAGGTACTTATTTATAATAGATTCTCTTGCCTTCCTCCAAACCTGCCAAATCAGAAACTCCAGGGAAAACACCTGAGCATCCGCATGTTTAACAAGCCTAGCTGATTCTTGTACACGCTAAAATTTAAAACACTGGGACCTACACTTAGAGAATATTAGTAATGGAAGGAATCTTGATGATCATCTAATCCAAACCTATCTTGTAGATAAGAACGTTATGGCCCAACATGGTAACATTATTTTCTAACATCTCCTAATATTTCTTTAAAAAAAAAAAAAAACTATTGACTCCAGTCCTATAAATTGTCAAGCCTATTTCCTGACACAGGGGAATGTATAATATAGCCTGGAAATATTTTCTTCTAAGACTGGTGAAGATAAAATGCTTAATCATTTAAAGGGACATGTTTCGGCTCTCAGGAAAATTAATCCAGAGCACCTCATTACCTGCAGGTGCCAACTAAATGAGTCATCATAATAAATTATTTTTCCTTGGTGGTATGTTCAGTTTAATTAATTATTGCACTTTTCCACCACAAACCTGTCTTCCTCGAGAAAATACATAGGTTATTTGACCAAAAAAAATCAGCATTCTTACAAATTACTGAGTGTTAAGTCATTGTTTGCTCTTAAGACACATCTTCAGTGCTATAAGTCATGGTTTTATGTTAATCTAGCCTCAATTCTCTTTGTGCATGAGTCCTAAGACATGAGCCAGCAGGCACAGCTCTTGTACAGAACCTCAGAATCCTAGCGTTTAAACCAGTCCAGATGGTTACTTCACAGAAATCTTTGGTCCACAGCCTTTATCACACTCACAGCGTCAGTGAAACTATCTGCGTTCCATCTTTGTTGAATGAACACGTCATTTTTTAATGGGATAAATAATGCATGCCAAAATCACAACTTCCTAGGTCTGGGAATATTGATCTAATAAAGGCTTGTCTCCTACAATGCTGGTATCTCACATTATTTTATGGTACAAATGGAAAAAAGAAAATCTTCCGAAAAAGCAATGATATATTAGGCTTGCCAAGATAGGAAACATTCTCAGTACTAACCCCACTCAATTTTGGTGAATTCCACTGTGCTGATACTTAACAGGAAGGAAAAAACACCTAGATAGGAAATGTTTCTCCAACTGACAAGGGAAAAGAATTTAAAACGAGCAAATCCAAATAGATAAGAAGTGGAATTACAGGAAGACCTCTTGTAATAGTGACATTCAATACATTCTTGTATGCAACATTTTGACAGCCAATCTCTTTTTTCTCTCTTCCTCTTTTCATCTCTATACTGCTATCTTTTTTATTTGTGATAGATTGTAAGAGACCTAACATATGTCTTGAGAACGGCTCTATTTTGTGCTGTTCAGAATGGGTTCTCAAACCAGGAAGCCATCTTCTTCTACATGGCTTTTTCCTAGTGACACTGGTCTTCTCCTGTAAAGGGAATGGTAGGCTGTGATTGACAATAATGCATTCCAGGAACTGTTCATCAAGCTTCATGACTGAGTCAGCAAGTCATTAATTATAAGGCTACTAGTCAGAACAGAAGCTTGACTTGTGTTTGCCTCTGCTCTGTCTTTTTTGGGGGAAAAAAACTTATTAAGCAAATTAACAAGAATGAAGATGTGCATACTTTGGAAACCTGCTAACAAATTGCTGCTAAAATGAACATTCTTATAAGAATTTACTTCTTCCTGGGAAGATTGCCAGACATATAAAATCCTCTTTCCCCACCATTTGTTTTGTTTTTTTCTTTTCTTTTTTTTCGGACAATAGCATGTATATGGAAATAGGTACTTTAAACACAAACTAAAGTAAATAAATAAAAAGGTTTTGATCTGGTATTTTCCCCCCCTGGTAGCCTGTCATCTTTCCTCACTGCAGAATATGTTAGCGACCTTCCACAACACACTTTATAGCCAGAAAGTTACATGGCAAGCCCAAAGGAAAGTGTTGTAGTAGAAAACACCTCTCAAAATGCAAGTTAAAATGAAGACAATGTAAGACCTTGATCCTCCTGCTTTTGTGACACTGTCTACCAAGTACCACCATCTGTCAGGATCGGGGAGGTACTGACTTAACACCAAGTACCAAAAAGTAACTTGGGTCAAGCTTGGCAGAAATTCATATGAAACTCACACTTAGAATCGCTTTCTCTGCCAGAAGGTACATTTTCTACCAAAAAAAAAGGACAATTCTCAGCTATTCAGCATCTTCATCAGTATGTCAGTATCTGAGCCATCTGTACTCCGTCTTTGTTAATGTACGTTTCTGCTAATAACCCCATGTCCTGAGTGTCACCTTTTGATATCTTCCTGATTTCAGATACACAGATAACATAATTGAACGAAATCCCTATTTTCAAAGGGAGGTAATGGCAATGCAAGATTCATTAATGATTTTTGGTTAAAGGGATAAAGTCTGATTGGGACAGTGGAAAATAATAAAATTTTAAAAAAGGCCCACACTGCAGGACTTTAGGGGGTGACCAGGAATTGGACAAAATGTGCCAGGGCTTTAGGGAGTGACCAGGGATTGAACAAAACGAAGGGACAGGAGCTAGAGCACAGCAGTGGTGACCCCAGGGAGTGGGGACTCAGTGCTGGATGGATGGCTTTCAATAGGTTTCTGTCCTAAAAAATAACATGGAAAAAATTTTTTCAATGATTGGCAGAGCTTTATGTGAAAAGGACGAAAGTTGATTTAGGGAGAGTGGTAGAAAAAAAATGAAAATGAGCAAAATGCACACAAATGTCTTAGTCCTGAATTTCTCTTAAGTCTGTAACTATCTGATACCTGAAATTTTCCTTCCTATCATGCACATAATACCAAGACTCCTTATCCCCATACAGAGTATTCCTAATTCAAAAACCCAAAATCTGAAATGCTCCAAAATTGAAACCTTTTTGAGCACTGACATGATGTCACAAGTGACAAATTCCACACCTGACCTCATATGATGGGTTGCCATCAAAACAGGGGCACGCCACATAATTTATTCAGCATCCCCAAGAGAAAAAGACCCTGGTAGCCCCCTCAACTGTGACACCCATATCTGGCATGCATAGAAAAGATATATCATATTTTTTACTAAGTTCTTATGTGTGAATAAGTGTAAGAAAACGATTGCTTATGAGTAGCGTATAAATCCAGAATCAGGAATGGAGGTGATGCCACACAACCAAAGATTCTCCACGTGGGCGGCCGAGATAGTTACACCTTTGCTTTCTGATGGTTCAGCATACACTGTTTCATGCACAAAATTATTTAACATGTTGTCTAAAATTACCTTCACACTATGTGTATAAGGTGTATATAAAACATAAATGAATTTCATGTTTACACTTGGGTCATATTCCCAAGGTATCTCGCCCATGTACATACAGATATTCTCAAATCTCAAAAAATCCAAAATCTGAAACACTGTTTGTCCCAAGCATTTTGGATAAGGGATACTGAACTTGTAGTAACTTTGTTATAAACAGAACAGCCAAACTGTTCTATGCTGATGACATCATTCATTCATTCTTTCAACAATTACTGAACTCCTACTGTATGCCACACGTTAGCCCAGGAACTGTTTATATCAAGTTGTATCAAACACTTTTCACAATAGCTCACAGTGAATACCTGCTACTAAGGCAGAACACAAGACAAAAGAAAAAAGATGTTAGGATTACATGCCAGAAGGCCCTGGCCACACCTTCCTTAGCACTTAAGCAGTTACAAACATTCAGTCTACAATTTTCTAACCAGCTATTTTTGTTTGGGGACACGGTACTTTCTGATTCACTAAATTTCACAACAAACTGACATAGTCTCTTGCTTCTAAATAGTACTCAGAATAGTACACTGTCCACTCTGACACAGTAAGGAAATCTATAGCAAAGAGGTGCCCCTCACTCTGCTGATCCATTCTGGAAAAATGTCTGGGGGGAATGTAAGGAAGGCCCGTGAGCTTTAGGGATTTCTGTGACTGGGGCAATCCTCCACAAAAAGCAAAACTGCATCTTATTAACCCACTTCATTTTAGCCACTGAGCAGACATAAAACTGAAATACATTTTAGTTATTGCCAATCTGGGATCTATGCAAACCAATGATCCAAGAATAAGAGGTTCCACAACCCATTATCCAATTCCACTACTGTATTTCTTTTAATTTTGAAAATTACAAAATCTGGTAGCTTTGTCATGTTCCCATTGCTTGCTTATAGAGAAATTCCAAATATACACCCCTAAGTTATTTAAGCCTCTTTGCTCTGTTTTTGACGTTGAAATATGATCACTCTCTCAATAGAAGAATTAGAAGTTAATTTGATGCGCATTGGTTTTTAACCCCATCCTTTTTGCTGATGTCTTTATTGCTGAACTGATATCCCAGAAATAAAGATCTCTCTTCTTTATTCTGTCTCCAGTAAAAAAACAAATACAAGCTCTAAACAAGAGTGGCGATTTCCAGTCTTCTGAAATGTGCCATATCCTATGGTTGCTTAACTTTAGATCATTCTTCCACTCTGCTTTTCAACTTTTCAATTAAAGTGATTTGAGAGCTTGGAAGAAACAGAACTCTTAATGCTGGGTACAGGCCCCGTTCTCAGAGTCTTAGGAGAGTCTAGGGTCCCTGAAATGGGACAATGCCCTCTGCCTCCCACTTCTTTCCAACGAGCTCTGTAGCCTCACCTCTTTACCTCGTCTCTACTTACATGGGACCCTCCAGCAGTGCTAAGTCACCAGGTAACTCCCCGAAGAGGCCATTATTTCTCCTGGAGCATTTATGATGTCCCTTGTGCCTTGTACATTTACAAATGTGGTACCCCCCTGGCCAACACTTGGGCATAATGATAGCAATTATCATACCAAACTGCAACATGCTACTGACTTGTCCATCTCCCCTAACCAGACTGTAACCACTAAGGATGGCGGGGCATCAGCTACAGTGCAGGGCAGGCACTGGCACTACACTTGGTTAAAATAATGAATTGATGAATGCGAACTCCGAGTCTGGGCCAGAGGCTCCACCCTCTGGAACCCTATTTGCTTACCTGTCTTCCATAGCAGATTGGGAACTCCTCAGATGTAAGGATGAGGGTCTTTTCTCATAACCTAATGTCTAATCTTGTGGCCAGAACATTGCTAAATCAGTATTTGTTAGATGGAAAGAGTCTTCGGTATAGATAAGAGTAGCAATCATGGACTGTCAATGAATACTCAAGGTGATACTAAAAGACAGAAGTGTGTCTGTCTTCTAGAGCAGCAGTCCCCAACCTCTTTGGCACCAGGGATCGGTTTCATGGAACACAATTTTTCCATGGACCAAGGGGGAAAGGTGGAACTCAGGCAGTGAATGACGGGGAGCAGCTGTAAATACAGAGGAAGCTTCTGGTTCCCCTGCCACTCACCTCCTGCTGTGCAACCCTAACCGGCCAAGGACTGGTACCGGTCCACAGCCCTCAGGGGTCGGGGACCACAGTTCTAGAGTACTAGGTTAGAATTAAGTAGACACTGCAGTCTGACAGTCTGCTCTGTCCACCGTGGACTTCCTAAGGCTCAGTTTCCTCACCTGCCAAACAGGATTAGTATAGTCTCTACTTTACAAGGTTGTTGTATGGATTAAATGAGTTAATATGCTAAAAGGTTTAGAGTACTGTTTGACAAGTGCTAAAATGCTACAAATCAGAAAAATGTGACTGGTTTCATTTTGAATCTGAAACCTACCCTTAGACCTGCCAGAAACACCACAGGTGGCGACATCCTATCTGGGAAGGATGTTAGGCAGAAGACATCGTTCCAAATGAACCACTGAGGCGTAGCATTCAATTCCATCCAGTTGCCTCAGTATTTGATGAGTTATTTTCCCTGGGAAAGAGACCAAATCAGAAAAACTGTCTTATGGAATCTTCTAGTAGTTCCCAAGCCCTTACTCACGTTGTGGTAATTTGCCCAATAATCACCAAAGTAACTGAATGAGAAGGAAACACCTCAGTGGGTGTTTTGCCAGGGAAGCAAATTACTTAATTCCTTGCCTTTTTCTTTTTTTTTTTTCCTTCAGAATAAAAAGTGCACATTTGAAAGATTACCATATTAAAGGGCTATGCCAAGTGAATTTCTTTTTTCCTCCCAATCACCTATTTTGCAGAGAAGTTCTAATCTAAAAAATTTAGACCACCTGCCCCACTTTGCTCTCATCAATGTCAGGGTAAGAAACATGGGGGCCTTGGAGCAATGAATCATTAGAGCTTTCCCAGGAAACACAAATCAGAGAGGGAAAGAAATTTTTTAAAAATGCAAAACTCACAGCCCAAAGAAGGTAACATCTCTCACAAGCCTACCTCCCCTTCTCTCAATTCCGGCCTCTTGCATACAAAAGGCTTTAACATTTTCTTTAAAGCAGCCCAGGAATCTACTCAACAGCTTGCTACTCCTGGGCCCTGGGTCCTGAAGTTTGCAATTAATGCAGCAATTAAAGCCCTTTGGAAGGGCTCTTGGTTCAATCAGTGATGTTTTATTTTCCAGAAGAAGAGGCTCTCTTTCTATAAAAACACAGGAGGAGGCACATTTAAAAAACTATATTTCAGTTGCAAACAACATGGCTGTGTTCCCAAGTGGCAAAAAGGTGATAAGAAAATTATCCAGGAGCCCCAGAGGTGGCACTAGAGGTGTAACCAAAATTCCTTTCGGGACTATTCATGCTCCGCTGCTGCTCCTGCAGCAAAGGAAACTCATTTGAAAATGGAGCAAATTAGCAAAATTAAACAGATGGGAGCCCTGGGTCATATCACACCACTTTATTAATGCACCCAGGATGAACGCAAGGTGACACAACAAAACTATGAGAATGAAAAGGTTTTTCAAAAGAAAACCTGTGCTTTTCTATTTTGATTGGTAAAAGAAAAATGTAATAAAGGCTGACTATATTAACCATTGATTTTCACATGCAAATCTGTACTGAAAGTCATCACATTGAAAAATGCTACAAGTTAAATAAACATTTTGGCCATGTCTACAAATCCATTCCTTCCATAGTTGTCTCTTAAGGAATTTCTAAAACATAGTTTTGCTGGCCCTGCTCTCAGCCCAGAATTCCATCAATAGCTCCTTCTTCGTCTAAGATCCAGTCTCCACTCTGGCTGGTACCAACCAGCCACCCCTTTACCTGTCTTTCCAAACTTGCCACCCATTTTTTCCCAAATGACCTGCACCCTCACCAAAATCATCTGGTTTCCATCCTGGGTGCAAAATGCTTGCTTTCTCACTCCCAGACCGTTTCATTGTACAGATGCCATAAGGGCAAGCTGGTGATGGAAGAGGATGGGTTTGGAGCCAGAGGGCCTAGGATCAAAATCAAGCTATGACTTGTCCTATTCATGGGTAAGGAAGTTCGGGTCTCATATTAATATTTCTGAGCCTATGATTCCTTATTAGAAAAAGAGGGTGATAGAGCTTTCTTCCAGAACTGTTCGAAGTGTTGGTACCACTGTAGATATGTAAAGTACCCAACCCAGCGCCCAACGCTCAAGTCTGTTTTGCCCATCTCTGTCCAACCTACCCCATTTCAAGGTCCACCTCCAACTTCACTCCATCAACAAAAGTTTATTCTGGCCCTTTTAGGTGGAAGTGAGCTCTGTCTCATCTGAATCCTTAAACCATTTATCTGTGATCTGCCCATTTGACATCTTGCCGAAAATATAATCTTGGGGGTAGTTATTTTCCAAGGTCCCAGATACCTCCACAATTAGACCACAAGCCCACTGGTTACTGAGCATGCTTTCTATATCACTTTACCCACTGCAGTACCAAGCAGAGTCTAGGGCCTTGACTAACCCATAATTTGAGTTTTGCCAGTTGACTGTGACTTGCTCTTTTTTCCTGTAAGTTAGGGATTGCCATGTCTGACTTTGCAGATCAACTACCAACCCCCTTTCCCCACACCATTCCATCCTTCTTTGGGATCTAGCTAGTAGGTGCAAAGAATCTAGTAAAACACAAATTTTTTTCTCAAGTTAATATTACGTGGAATTAAAGTATAATATGTACTAATAACCTTTTAGGAGGTTACAGAGAAATTGCAAAACCAGATAGTGAAGACTGTTGCAAGAACAACTCTCAGTGAACTGGCAGAACAATCCCTCCACATGGCTCTCAATAACTTCCGGGCCAACTGCTCAGCAACCTTCTAGTACTGGTGATAGCTTCTCTCCCTCACATTTCTAACCTTTTGCCCACCCTATGCATGAGTACCGCCTGCTCCCCTCCACTCAGGTAAGCCCTTGACTTCTCATTTAAATCACACTGTCTTCAAGGAAGCCCAACAGATTTGAGTGGAAAAGTATAATCAGTGAACTGATGGCTTCTTCCTTTCGGGGGAATTCCTGGTTGTGGGACATCGTGACTGCAGAGGAATCTACTGGTGCCTGCCTCTCGGTGTTGGAGAAGGAAAGAAGGGAGCTATGAAGGAGGAGTGTGGTTAGTGAGAAGTTTGGTACCAGACAAAAATGACAAATGAACACAACGTAGGAAAAAGAGTAAAGTCTTTCTCCCTGCCTCTCTTTTCTCTAGCTCATCAACCAGAGAATCCCACTAATCAGGGTACAGGGAAAAGCCCACACTCACCTAAACAGAGCTTGAGGTGTGGATGAAATCAACAAAGCTGAGTACATCTACCTGCTCTCTTTGCTTTGTCATCTCAACCCGCAGCGTCCTCCTTGCCCAATTTCCAACTCTAAAAATGGCAAAGAATGGAAGAAAGAGAGAAGAAAACCAGCCACCAGGAGCCCAGTACTCTTGAAAGTCCCTCACCTACTCCAAAGTGTGGAATAACCTGCACACCTGCGCTCTGCCCTGTTCAAGCCCAGCTCCTAACTCTACACGATGTCATAAGAAAGTCTTTCACCTTTGGGGAAAAAAGTGCAATAATTCAAGCTGTATGTAAAATACTCTTTTGGGTGCTGTGGGACGCCCGCAGAAGTGTGACCTTCAATCTTCCACTCATAACTTAATTAGTAAAATAAGGCACATATACACCATCATCCACAGCTAAATGCATCATGGGTACCCAATAAAGGCAATAATACTGGACCCTCCTTGGACAGTGCTGGTGGTTTGGGGGTGGGGGGTAAAGGATATTGAGTCTGCACCCTACTCCTCACCTCATTACTGTCTGGGGTCCCCCACTGAGGCAGATAAACACAGAACAATAAACACACTTTCACAAATAGTTGGACACATTGTGAATACCTGACTACTTGCAAATCCAGAACTTTTTGGCAAACAGTGCTTGGGTACAAAGTTTAGCCACACATGCTAATTGAGGTTCCTCTACTTTTCCAATGCAATTTATCCCAGGTCTATGGAGACTCACGGAGCACTGACAGAGGCAGCACACACAGACCCCTGGTGTCCCACTGTCCCACCCACACGGTGAGCAGGGAAGACGAGGGGGTCTTGCTGCACAAAGCAGGCAAGGAGCGTGTCGAATCATCCCTGGGAACGCAAGCCCAGGAAGGGAAAGAAGGACACAATGGATGTATGGAAACACACAGCACATCAACAGGTCCTGGAGCATGGAAGGCACTCAGACATTTGTAAGTAAGGACTGGCAGAACCTAGAAAAGACAAAAGCAAAAACCCAGTGGCAGCTACAACTGGTAAGCACTGGAAATGCAAAGGCGTCAACATTTTTTTCTCATCTTATTTGAAACAATGCCAGAAATCATGTGTGTTAAGCCCATTATCGCTTTTCTCATAACATTTTCAGGAGTCCTTCATTCATGGGGACATATGCTTTTTTTTTTTTCTTAAGGACAGTCATTTTCACTCAGCTGCATAATATTAATATCAACCTGTATGTTTTCTTTTAATTTAAAATGTATACAGAAGACTACTTAAATGCTACTTAAAGGACTTAATCACTCAATGCTGTGAAAATCTGGAAGCCTCCCTTCTGCCCACAAATTACCTGGCCCTGTCCACTAATTGCACAACTTAACTTTATGGCTTCATTTACCTTGGGGATGCCAGCCCCTGTCCTATAATGGAAGGTCATTTTGCTCTAGTAAGTAGTCTCTTGTTGCTCCTTCTCCCTAAAGCCCACTTATGTGGTCAGGAAAAAGACTGAAACTCAGATTAAATCTTTTCCTTTTAATTTCAGAAACTAATTTCAGGAAAAGATGGCCTTGAAGAGACTGGCTGAACTGAGAGATTCTGAAAGGTGAATACACACCAAAAAGGGAGGGTCCTTGGTCAGCACTGTCTCTGTAGCACTTAGCACAGTGTTCAGCTCATAACAAGCCCTCAAAGCATATTCATTCAACAAATGACTATGAAAATAGAGGTCGTAAGCAGTGCCATGCCCAAAACTTTTGCGTTGAACTTTTTTTTTTTTTTTTGAGGATTTAAAACTTTGGACATATCATTTGGTAACTTTGTGTAAAATCCTATGCTATAAAACTATCACTGGAAATCAACAATACAGTGAATACGCTCGTTGTTTGGTTAACTGGTGGGAGATGCATTTGTTTCATTTTTATATCCACAAACATTGCAGATCCATTGGAAATGAATGACATAGGAATTAGAATAATCAAAGTTTGAAAAACAAGAACCTGTATTCATCATAGCAACTACAGGCTATGCAGACCTCCATTTGTCCTCTCACTATAGACAGGAACGACCTTAATTGGCACCTACCGAAATACAGAGATTTAGAAAGGAATGCAGTTTGCTTGTGTTCCTCTTCTAAGACTGGTGAGGACTGATTCACTCAGAGCCAGGAGCAGACCCTGCTAAGCTGAGGAATCTTAATTACCTTCATTAAGACAAATAAAAGTCGGTCAGGCCTCTGGGAGTGGCCAGGAAATTCCTTTGATCTGCTAAGAAACATCTGAGAGCTAAATAGATTAATATGGCATTGTAAAAGGATTTCTCAAATCAACAGCTCTGAGAGTTTGCTCCTTTTAAGTGTAACTGTTAAAATAGCCTGTCCAGCAAATAAAGAAACATACAAACGAAGAAAAGGATCAAATTACATGAACTGTTTGGGAATACCAAATCATAATAACAGCATTTACAACAAGAACAAGGATTTCAATTATGTCCCAGCTTATAATCCAGAAGCAGTAACATGTCAGATGCATTTGTAATGTACTTAGGTACTGCCATAGTTTTAATGGGTGGGCACTATTAAATGATAGTAATAAAAATTACAAAACCAGTTGTAAATGAGACCAGAGACGTGACTTTAAAAGAATGATGGCCAAATAATATCATAGAAAATGACTGTATTGCTACAGACTCCCAACAGTACTTAAGAGAACCTTCCGTCAAGATAAAAATAAAGGTATGTCTCTGATAATAGAATTTAAGTTAGCATGCAGTTCTATTTTCTCCTACTAAAACAGAAATGACATTTCTTCCAAGGAGAAGTGTTGATATACATTTTTACAACCAAAAAGAAGTAAGAGATAAGCTCTCTTCCATTAGGTGAGCTTCTTTTGTGAGAGTTTTATTATCTCTAGTGGTTGCTGAGCTGGTGCTCGTTTTTTGTTTGTTTTGTTTTGTTTTTTGACACAGAGTCTCACTCTGTTGCCTGGGCTAGAGTGCCATGGCGTCAGCCTAGTTCACAGCAACCTCAAACTCCTGGGCTCAAGCGATCCTCCTGCCTCAGCCTCCCGGGTAGCTGGGACTACAGGCATGCGCCACCACGCCTGGCTAACTTTTTCTATGTATTTTTAGTTGGCCAATTAATTTCTTTCTATTTTTAGTACAGACGGGGTCTTGAGCTTGCTCGAGCTGGTTTCGAACTCCTGACCTTCAGCGATCCTCCTGCCTCGGCCTCCCAGAGTGCTAGGATTATAGGCGTGAGCCATCGCGCCCAGCCAAGCCTGTGCTTATTAATACAGAAGTTATTCAAAGAAAAGGCAGACGTGTAGTACTGATGACACTCTCCTTATTCTAATTGTTTTTCCAACTTAAGACACATATATGCAACATGTTCCTCCAAACAGTTTTAACATACTCTACAGTCTTAACACACATCGCCAACATAAAATACGACCCTATCCACCCAAAAAGTGCTACCTCAAGTTAATATCCTCCCTAGAGAGTTCCCTGCTGTGCCCCAGCAGAGGGCCTTCTCCTTTGTCCCAACACCTGTGGGACACGATGGCTTCCCTCTGGCCAATGTGCCTGTGTCTTTTCTCCCCACCTGTATTATCAATTCCTCAAACTTCTCCATATCCCACAGAACAACAATCACTCGTACCATACCACAACCAGTGAGTAGTCAATAAGTGCTTGTTGAATTAGGCAGGAGAGAGTAAATATGATTATTTTTATTATTTACATTATAATGCTCATCGCAGGATAAATTTCATTTTTATTTTCCAAAAAGGTAGGAAGAACCTGCATTTACTATATACAGACACTTTCTAACAAGCCTAACCTGGTTCTGAATCCCAACTTTGCCACTCACTTAGCTGTGTCTCTTGGGCAAATTCCAGAATTGCTCTGAGGCAGTTTCATCTGTAAAATGGGTATAATGAAGCCAACCTCTAGGTATTGTCAGGATTTACTGAGATAACACACAGGAAGGGCCTAGCACCGAGAGAGCACACTGAATAAGCCCAAATCATTAGTAGGGAGAGAACAGAAAGCAGAAGTATGTCCACTCTTTGGTAGCTACAAACAGGTTGGTTTTCAATTTTGCCTAGTTCCCCCAAGATACTCTAAATGCAAAAATTCTGTACTCAGCCTGGCTCCACAGAACATGCAGCAAGACGAGAAATCTCCCAAAGCCCTGGCCCCAAATGTTTGAGCAACCACCCTCCCCCTTCCAGGTAGGGGAACCTAGCAGATTGGGTTTTTCCTGTATGTGCTAGAAGGCTCCCTTCAAGGCATTCTGGGAACAGGGCCATTTCAACTCCCCTTCCCAAGGGCACCTGTCCCAATCTATTGCTACTGAGGCTCAGGGCTTTGCATGAGGTTCAAAGAGGAGGTGTCACCTCTCTCCTTCCCGCGGGAGCCTCGGTTCCCTCTCTTTCTCGACCATGAGGTCTTCTGGCATGGTGCCCGGCTGCTCTTCTAGGGAGATCCTTACTTGGTGTTTCATTATTGCTCAATTCCTGGTGTTGTGTCCAGGAATCCACTAAGAAAGGGCATGTTATCATTTAACTTTTCTAGGAAAGGTTCTGCCTCTTCTCCTCCTCTCTTTTTCTCCCCCCATTCTCAGCATCTATTCACCTGTTGTGGCGACCACTGGCACCATCCACAGTGTTCTAGAGAAAGGACCCTCACTGCAGAGGCAGCAAGGCTAAGCCTGGACAAACATTCATCTCTGACCAAGCAACTTCCCCAGACACGATGCACGTGGGGTAGGCTGCCTGTTGAAGCAGTGCTTCTCAGACTTCACTGAGCATCGGAAACACCCAGAGAGCAACAGGTCTGGAGAGGACCCAGAAATTTGCAGTCCTAATGGGCACCAGGGTAGTACAATGCTACTGATCCACCAACCACACTTGGGCCAGCGCTCGGTGAAAGGACCTTTGGCACACACAGAAGGAGAGTCCCTCAGGTCCCAAGAGAATGAAGAGCAATCCAGTAGGTGAGATTCACCTTTGTTTCTTCCTCTATCGCCACCGCCTTCCCTGTCCCCAGCCCCAGAGAATCCTTGCTGCCTTGAGTCAGCCTTCAAGGTGGCTAACCTTCCCTCGCCCAATTCACATTAGGAGGGCACCTACAATGGCCTGGGTGCTCTGCGTACATAATCTCAGCTGGCACTCACCCAATCTCTAAGAAAGAGGCATTGTTCTCATTTTAGAAAGAGGAAATCAGAAATAAAGTCTAAAAATATCAAGCAATGTTCCCAAGGTCATGAGTGATGGTGAGATCTAGAAGCCAAGGCCTCAACTTAAGCAGCTTGCTGAGTCCACTCCACAATCTAGGTTTTTGCCTACTAGACCCCACCATGTCTCATTTCCTTCCAGAAGACATTAATGCATGATGTGTGGGGTTTCCTCATTCAGACAACAAACTTACTAGCATAGACATTTTAGAGATACAATGTCAATTCTGGTCACGGTAACAGGGCATGTTCAGTGTAGAATGATGGAGACAGTTTTGTCCAAGTGGATCTGATTTCAGTACTCTCAGAACACATCCAGCCCTCCCGACTCATCTGCCCATAGGTACACGCTTTGAAGATAAACAGTAGAGTCTACCTTTGGCAGCAGGTACCCACTACGTCAGAGAGGGCAAGACGACCTCGCCCAAGGGATGGCGCGACTAGGGTGCCATCAGGCTGCATTGTTCAGAACTTCGTCGTGGTTCTAACAAAGCAGATCAGATGACCTGAATGCAAATAAAGGTTCTGCCTCCCAGCTGTATGACCTTTAAAGTTCTGTAAACCTTTTTGAATCTTGGACTAAAATTAGAAAAAAAAATGATATACTTTACAAGATGGTGTTAAGGAATAAATGAGGTAAAATATGTAAAAAGGCTCAGCCCATAATAGAAACTCAGCAAATTCTAATTCTCCCTGTTCTTACCCATCTTCTGATTATTTTGCAGAAAATCTTTGACTTTTTCAGTTGGAAAAAAACAGAGTCCAAGGGCTCCTAGACCTAAGCATACCGAAATCACCTGAGAACTTTTCAAAAACGCAGATTCTCAGGACAAAACCTGGCCCAAATAAATTATTATTTCCAGGAGTCTAGTCCAGGAATCTGTATATTCTAATGTGCAAACCATTTTGCAAACCACAGGTCTGTCCAAGATCAGAACATCTGGCCAATAACCCATCTACAGTTCTCCAAGGTGAACTGGACGGAGGAGCCTACGACAGAAGTAGGTTTCTGAACTTTTCTTCCCATTTTGGGAGGTTTCCTTTTTATCCTTTCCCCGCTTTCCTTTGATTTATAATGTGTGGTTTTCAGAAAATAACTCCTAGCTTACTTACACTGTATTAAAATTAGGAAAACCCAATGTAAAAAAAAAAATCCTCCCCTGAAAACACTATTTTTATACCAAAAGTAAACAAATGAAAATGGGAAATTCAAAATCGTTCTTCCCATGGTGGTTCAAACTCCTTATGCAAATAATAGCTATGAATTGCATCAAATCAGCAGCTTTCCAGACAATAAAAAGAAACTGCATATGGACAGGCAGGAAAAATGCAAAATGCATTCAGTTACTGTCAGAATAATAACTTTCAATTCCTTGACTGCTGTTCATTAAAATGCTCAGCCATAGCTTCAGATAGCAGTAGCTCCTGGATCAACCTAATGCATGGCTCAAGGACCTTTTGACTCAAATCGTTTTTTAAATTAGATTGACAAGTGTCACTTCGCAAGTATTTACGTGACAAGGCATTATTATATTCTCATAGGAGCCTGGTACCAACTGCAGATGGTAGGCAATTCTCAAGTCGGTGTGCCAAGAAAAATGTAAGTAATTTGTCACTGAAGGGGTTTATGCGATACATAGGGAAGAATTCTTAGCTAAGGGGGAAAACACATAAAAGGACAGCCTTGTTTTAACAGCACTTTATAAATAATTTTGATGATTTTTTTAAAAAATCATATCTTCATACAAAGTATCCATTGGATCACTCAAGTGAGTCATTCTTCCAAACCCTGTGCCCCACAAAAAAGCTTCAGAGTACTACAAATAGCTTCCTGCTACTTATGTTCAAGTGAGAAAAATTATTACTGAAATCCAATCTTAATAAGCCGGAAGTTGGCCAATAGGACTTCAATCACCCTCCCTCCCCCCGGTCTGGGCTCTGTCCCTGGCCCGTGGCCAGAACTGCTTTGTCAGTCCCCACCATTGCTAAGTTCAATGTGCACTTTTTTTTTTTTTTTTTTAGACACAGTCTCACTCTGCTGCCTGGGCTAGAGTGCCATAGCATGAGCCTAGCTCACAGCAACCTCAAACTCCTGGGCTCAAGCGATCCTCCTGCCCCAGCCTCCCGGGTAGCTGGGACTACAGGCATGTGCCACCACGCCCGGCTAATTTTTTTCTATATAGTTTTAGTTGGCCAATTAATTTGTTTCTATTTTTAGTAGAGACAGGGTCTCACTCGTGTTCAGGCTGGTTTTGAACTACTGATCTTGAGCGATCTACCCGGCCCGCCTCGGCCTCCCAGAGTGCTAGGATTACAGGCGTGAGCCACCAATGTGTACTTTTAACTTGATAGCGTTTGGCAGTCGTCAGCACTCAGAAACGCTGGCGTGGACTGTGGTGTCCCCTTTTCTGCCAGGATGCTCGAGGGACGCAGAGGCAGCAGCCCACTCCCTCCTCCTGAACCTCATCTAGATCCTCTCGCTTCTCTGTTTCTTTCCTGTGCCCTGTCCCTTCGGCTGTTCCACCTTTAAAAGTTGCTGTGCCTCACACTTCATTATCTTCTCACCTTTCCTCACCCTCTACCTCCCTTCCCTAAGCCATCTCATCTACTTCATGGAGAGGACAGACCGTGTCCTTGTCCACAACTGCCACATTCATAAATCCAACCCAGACTTCTTTTCTGACCTCGAGCTCTGCACATTCACATGCTTACTTGGTATTTCCACGTAGATATTGCAAAAACACACTGAACTGACCCTTCCTCCTGCAGCAACCCCACCGCATCACCTACCACGCACACAATTTGTGCATGCCAGAAACCTGGGGGCCATCCCCCCGCCACCACCCTCTGTGAGCACGCCCCTGTCAGAGCCAAGACTAAAAGATGCTTCCAAAATAACCTCAAATCCCTTCATCGCCACAGCTTCTGCTCTAGTCCAAGCCCAAAGCCAGTCTCACCTGAAACCCTACCCGAGTTCCCTGCCCACACTCCAAGTGCCTTCCAATCCGTGCTTCATACAAACAAACAGGTGTGATGTTTTGAAAATGGAAAACTTGTAACATTCATGCTTAAAACCCCTTAAGCGGTTTCCTATGCTTTTAGGACGAAGTCCAGAGTCCTGAAAAGTCAAGAATGGTCTGATTGCTCCTCCAGGCCTCATTCTTCCTTCCTTGGCACTGACTCTCTGACCTGCCAGTCCTCACCCCTACCCTCAGGACTGGAAATGCCCTGTGCTCCTCCTTCCCACCCTCCTCCCTGCTCTATCAGAAATTTGTCTTTCTCAAGCAGACTGTCTTGTATCCTTCAGACGGAGACATTCTTTTGTTATACCTCCCTCCTAGTACCTTGTATTTTTCCTTTACATAAAGCTCAGCACAATTGTAATTATATATAATTCTTTGCGTAACCGTTTTCCCTCACTACCCTACTAGCTTGGAAAGGGGAATGTCTAATTTTTTCATCATCACCCCAGAAATCAGTACAGAGACTATCATAAAATCGATGCCTGATAAGTATTCGTTGAGTAAGGATGTTAAGAGAGTAGACTTGCTGCTTTCTCCTTTTTCTATTAGCTACCTTCATGTGTTTAGCAATCTGATGATTCTCATAATTTATTTAGGCAACATCCTCAGCACGGCCCCTGCAATTTTTCCCATAGGGAAGGAGCGCCTAAATCTAAGAGGAAAGAAATAAGATTTGGGGGCTACGGAACACTGATTGAAAAAGGATAAGGAGTAAATTAATGACAACCTCCAAATCTATTTTAATGAACAGGTATTTCCCTTACGGACCTGCAGGCAAAAGCTTTTCTTTGGTCACTTGGAATTCAAGAGCCTTACAAAGCCAAATGGCACATGGCAAATTGACTCTGAAGAGTGCAAGTGTATCATTATCCTTTATACTTTACACATAATTCATAAGTATCCTCTTTATCTTCTCAACATGTAATAAAAATATCCCAAATGACAGTGTAACAACATACATGATACAGATGCACAAAAGATTAGTTATTTTACGCAGCTTCCAAACCATTCATTATCTCTGTTCACCTGCTAGGGATTGTTTCTTTCCTCCTGGGTTGCACAAAAGAACAACCATATACCCAGCTAATCATACGATCACCAACAATTCTTGCTACCAGGGAGTAGGTAGATGATATTGGCACTTTAATCATTTTCATGGGCTTTTCAATAGTATTTTAAAAAGAAATATGACTGAGCACATAATGACAGTTATTTAGCCAGTTATTGGAAATAAAACTACTGGAGAGTTCATAAAAGTGATTAAAAATGGTGGATAGATTACTCATCAATACATTTAATACATTGGGCAAGCTTAACCTAACAATTTTGCTTTTACAGGCAGTTTTATCAGCCATTTTTAATTTATCCTACGAAGAAAAAAAAAAAAGGTCCATCATGAAACTCAATTAAGTCAACTGTGATAAAGCCTGAGAGAATTTCTCCGCAGCCCCTATATCAAAATGATTTGTTAAACACAGAGCTCTAGAAGATGTCTCAACATGCCAGGGAAAGACAGAGTGAATGTGGCCTGACCCTCTGCATTTTCAATGATATCAAAGGAAACCAGACAGAGTGAGAATTCAGCTCGAAAGATTTATTGCAAAACTTACCCATAAAATGCTAAGTTGAGCATAAGAGCGAGCATGTAGTTAATATGCTATTTATCTACAATACACATAGAGGCCTTTATGATCTGCTGTACACTTGGCTATTGGGCTTTTCCACTGCAGTGAGGCAGCAAAAGGCAAATCTGTCCGCTTTTCAGAAGACAGCTATGCCATTCAAAATAAAATGACCATCACAAATTGGAACTCTGCCTATTTCAACCAATTTGGTCTGAGGTGAGGTTCAGCTATGCCTCAGGTGTTAGGGTAGGTCTTATTCAGAGCAAAGTGAAGCCCAGAACATCTCCGGTTCTGTCCATTCACTGGGCAGAAATAAACTATTGCATTTGAGTTGTTGTATATTTAAGACACCACTTTTACAGCAGTTAGACTGCGCCGACTGGTACATCCACTATGAGGAAGGCAATATTCTAAAGCGACAAAGATAAGACCCAGTCCTGGCCACCAGGCAGTATTTCTATTAAAAATAGCATTTACTGCTTTTCCTGTTAAAAAGTAATGTGCATTGATTATAGAAACTTGAGAAAATACAAAATTAAGAAAAGTCCACACATCGACAATCTCAACACCCAGAGATAAACACTGTTAACGTTTTGCTACACTGAATTCTAGGCTACTTTTTTCTTGATTGACAAGATAAATAGACACATACATACATAGAAAAATCACACGTTTTTATAACATTTTTTTCACTTTACAATGTACTAAGAACATATCTTGAAGTCATATTTTCATTTACAAGATTTTTTAAGACTACAGAAAAATCCTATATAGATTTATTTATAGTTTTATTTAACCGTCTCCCATTGAGATTGAGGGACATAGTCAATCTGAAACGATGGGTAGCAGAGGTGCCAAAAAGATGGAGAAGCAGAGCATTCTGGGAAAAGGGACGGTATGTGCAAATCCACAGAGCCCTAAAGCCACTTAGCGCATGTACAGAATGCCATCAGTGTAGCCCCAGGTTCCAGGTGGGAGGAGGAACTGGCTATGAACACTTGGGACAAAAGCTGAAAGGCTTTACATGCCATTCTAAGGAGTCTGGATTTTATCGTGATAGCCACTGAAAAGCACTAAGTAAAAGCACAGTCTAATCTTCTCTGTTTTAGAAATATCACTCTAGCAACAGTATAGAAAAGAGATTTAAGAGGAGGAGAATCCATGGGTAAAGATAAGAGGCTGTTATAGTTACACCACGGGGAATAATAGTAGTAATTGCAATAGTAGCAGCGATAATATTAATAGTTTCATTGTTAGTATACAGCTGGACCTGCAGGAGAGATGAGACACTGACTCGTTAGTATGTTTATATCAAGTGTTTGTAGGACACCTGGGTTATCTAGTGAGTAACTGGATATACGAATCTAGAGCCCAAAAGAAAGGTCTTCACTGGAGACACAGATTGAGGAACCACAATTTACAAGCAGCAATGAATCTTCTGCAGTAGATAAACCCACCAGGGATTCTGAGAGGCCACAACCAAGGAAAAAACAACAATGGACCTAGCCCCGCTGAACCCAGCTCACCCCAATGCTATGGAGCTGCGATGCCCCTGCTGGCAGTAATTTACAAAGTCAGATCAAATTATTTCTCATTTGACAACTTGTTTCTGCATCACTCACTTTACTCAAAGGACTAAAATGTATCCTTTTCTTGACCAAATGGTAAGAATCATAAGCTGGGAAAGAAGATTTACTTAACCCAATGTCTACACTGTGGGAAGAAACCTCCCTTAGAGCTGGTGCCATCCCGCAAAACCAAGCTCTCCCTGTTCCTTCTGTGACAGTGCCAACTGTGAGAACCTAAAACAATGCCCTAAATACATCTACGTTGTTAAAATGTTGTGAAAATAAATTCATAGTGAAATGGTCTGAATCTTTCTTTTCTATTGTAGTACCCCAAATGACTGAACTTTCTCGTTCTAAAAGTTTACTGTGATGGATTAATCTATTCATCATACTTTATCTTTTCAAAGACAGGCTTGCAGAGACTATGGTATTTACTTTTTGGAAGGACAACGCTGGTGAATACTAATAGCTGTGAGTATTTTCGGCAGTTCAACAAAATGACACAAAAAGGCAATGGAGGGGAAAGAATTTGGAGGAAGGAGACACTTCTTTCCCTGGAAGGTTCCCTCTCATTCAGCTCTCTTTCTCTGCTCTTAGATTGTCTAAAAGTTTCACAATTATTTTCCCATGGTTATTCTCTTAGAACACCACTGAAATGAAAGGAGAGAAAGAGAGAAGCTCCAGGATACAAGCGGAAGTGGTTAGTATGTTTGGGCCATTTCTGAGATGAGGACCAGATAGAGTTTATCTTATTTATTTTAGAGATAGGGTCTCATTCTGTCATCCAGGCTAGAATATGGTGGCATGATCATAGCTCACTGCAGCCTCAAACTTCTAGGCTCAAGCAATCCTCCTGCCTCAGCCTCTTGAGTAGCTGGGATTAACTTTTCTATTTTTTTTTTTTTTTTTTTTTTTTGTAGAGACAAGGGTTCTTACTACATTGACCAGGCTGGCCTCGAACTCCTGGCCTCAAGTAATCCTCCCACCTCAGCCTCCCAAAGTGCTAGGATTACAGGCACAAGTCACTGTGCCTGGCCCAGATGTACTTTAAATGGACCTTAAAAAGCATCTTAGTTCTACCTTCTCATTTGGCATATGAGGAAACTGAGATCCAAAGATGCCAAATAACATTAGTGACCCCAAATCACAGAGGTATGAAACTACAAAGCTGCAAGCGGACAACCTTCTCCTGACTCTGAGGCCAGGGCACTTTGCGCTTGTAAATTAGCGGAAGGGACTTCAGGTGTCTGCCCATAGGAACAGTGTGGCCTACTGGGCGAGACGCACATGTACAGAAAAATTTAAAAATGCATAAAAATGTGAAAAACACACGTGACAGAAGGGAAATCCACCCTTTTGTACCAGGCATAAAGTATACAATGAAGAGGAACTCTGGGCTCAAAGGCTAGATTAAGTATTTCTGGCAGGAATCATTACTGGGATTGTCAGAGAAGCTGTGAGATTTGAGCTGTCCCTTTAAGTAGAATTTCCATGGGCAGAAACAGGGCAGGAGGAGACCCAGGCAGAGGAAATGGCATACGTAAAAACAGGAAGGTTAGGAAAGCACACAGCCTGTTCATGGACAGTTAGACTGGAGAAAGTAATCATATAAGTTGAGAAAGCCAAGGCTCAGTCTGGACTCAGGAGGACCCTGAATGTTGACATCTAGAGTTAATTACGGGGCATCCGCTTAAAGCTTCCGAGCAGTGCAAGAAGCCTAATAAAAGTAATGTTTTAGAATGACTCAGCCTCTGGTGCAGTGCTTGTTGGAAGGGGATTGGAGCAATGGACAGGAATACAAACAGAGAAATTGGGGCAGAGAAGAAGAAAAAATGAATGAATGAATTAAATCAATTAAAAGGTTCTGATACTAATCTAAACATGATAAGGTACCTTTCTAGACTACATTGAGAGCAGTATGAATAGAAATACAATATTCTTATGATAACCCTGGAAAACTGTTTTCTAAATTTTCAAGGCCATGTTTACTCTTTAAACCTGTCATTGTTTTTATTAAGCTATTATCCATAGCGATTTCGTTACTTGGTGGCTTCAGATTCAGGCTTCTAAATGCTGTGTAAATTAAGTGTAGAAGAGATGAACACCTCTGTTTTCTGAGCACTTTTTATTTATGATACTGTAATTAGAGGCACTAAACTTCTCATGGAAAACAACAATATATAAAGGCTCACCCACACTTCACGCAGATTAGGAAGGCTATTATCCAAACCAAAAACACCACGTGCTGGCAAAGACGTGGTGAAACCGGAACCCTTGCGCACCGCTGCTGGGAATGCAAGATGGTGCAGCCACTGTGGAAATGGTGTCATGGTCCCTCAAAACATTAAACACAGAATCACCATATGATCCAGCAATTCCTTCTGGGGATATACCCCACAAATTGAAAGCAGGGACTCAAGGAGGCATTTGAACATCCATGTTCACAGCAGCAGTGTTCACAACAGCCAAAAGGTAGAAGTAATCCAAGTATCCATTGATAGATGAATTGATAAACAAAAACGTGAAATATACATACAATGCAATATTATTTAGCCTAAAAAGAAAAATAATTCTGACACATGCTATTATTGCATGGATGAACTTTGAAGACTCATTATACTCAGTGAATGAGACAGTCATTAAAAGATAAGTATTGTCCAATTCCACACATGAGGTATGTAGAGCAGTCAAATTCACAGACAGAAAGTAGAATGGTGGTTGCCGGGAGAGAGGAGGATGGGGCGTTAGTGTTTAATGGGTACAGAGTTTCAGTTTGGGAAGATAAAAAAAGTTCTAAAGATGGATTGCACTGATATTTCCACAACAAGGTGAATACTTAATGTCACTCTACTACACACTTAGAAATGGTTAAAATGGTAAATTTGTCACCATAATTTAAACAAAAACTGTTCACCAGAATAAGACTGCATTCCAAAATGCTAGAGTTTTTAGTAAAATTTCTACTCCAATGAAAGGAAAGTTGCTAGTGTTTTTCTGGACAAGATGGGACCAACCTCTACGGACGGAAATGAAAACAGTGAGGACAGGAACCTCCAGAGCTATCTGGGCTTGCAAAGAAGTAGGAAGCCTGGGCGGTCTGGGTGCTGTCACCCTTTTGGGCTGATGACAGGACAGTGAGCACACCTGCTCTGAGCAGAACCTCTCCAGCCTGGCAATCACCTCCCAAGGGCAAAGTCTAAGGACGAGTTCTATTTGAAGCAAACACAGCCATCCATTTCCTCCTCCAGGGACAGCTACCCTGCTCTGTACGGAGGTGTGGCCAGGACGCTCCCTGCAGGGGAGGAAAGGCTGCCACTGCATCTGCTGTTTCAGTGACAACACATCATGTCCCATGGCACCTCCGGGCCCAATCGAGGAAGTGAAGGCAGAGGACCTCATTATTCATCAGAGCCCAAAGGGACACGTGCCACCCCACCTGCATTCTTAGCAAGAACTGATGTGATGTGAAAAACAAGAACATAAGTAAAGAGAAACTCACCTAAAATCTTTTAGTACCACTTCTTAGGGATACAAGCAGTGCTTTTCCATCATCACTAGGAGAACTGAATTTGGACATAAAATCAAACTTATAGTAAGTACTGAGATGGTCAAACACCTGTGAGGACAGATTAAGGGAGGATCCAGAATTTCTGAATACAGAGGTCAAGCACCCAAAATGAGTTGGGATCATTTGAGAAGGGGTCTGTTGAAAACAGTGCCCAAAAACTCTCATGCACTTTCAAGTGTTTACAACACAGTATTTTTTCCCCCTGCTGGGCTACAGGAGACACAGAATAAATACTGTCCAAAAATAATTGAGGATAAAGAAGTTCTGGGAAATTAAATAACTTTTCCCTGCAGTTGAAAGATCGATCCAGAGGTAAGGGCATCCTACTAGGATATGGCTTCAAATGCTACTTGCTACCGATACCTCTTTCACCAAACCAGAGAACTGAAGAGAAATATAAGAAGGACTTTTTTTTCCTTTCTAAATTTAGCCTAGAACAGTGATTTCCACTATCCAACCAGCTGGCGTGCTTCAGTCATTTATTCATGTAATTATTTAATGGAAATTTAATCTATACATAAAAATCAAGCTCTATGTGTCTATCAAAGAGACATAAAAGTTATCAACTCAATGAGTGGTAGTTACAATGACGTGGTTTTAGTTTGTCCCTCCATTTTTAGCTGCTTTTGCCTTAATGGCAAGTCCCAGATAAGAGACAAACATTTGGGACCACAGTAGTACTACAGCAGGCTTTCCAAATACAGCAAGGTTGACATTGCTTCACATCTCTTATCGTTGCCTCCATGCTCTGGGACTCTGAGTGTACCCACTGCCAAGACTAGCACCCTCATCAGGTATATTCCCTGGCACTGGGCTCTGTTCAGTTCACTTATTCTGGCACAGCAAAGCAAAAGGAAAAGAAACAATGCCACCCTCTAGGTTCTCCAGGCCCACTGTTATCTCCAAAATCTGGCTACCAGCTCCAGAATCACACACCACTGAGTTGTTTCCTTTAGTTCCAACACACCAGGGCAGACATCCAAAGATAGAGCCTTGGGCTTTGGAGAGCCCCTGAACTAGAGACACAATACAGGTTATCATGCAAGTCCTCGTAGGATGGACAAAGAGCCCATCAGGAACAGAAAAACCATTTGCATTCTCAGCCTTGCGATCTAAGACCTCTGTTTTCCAATGTACGTGGACCCACATGGCCAAATTCCAAGGTGTCAGGAGAAGGCTAGACTATGTGTTGATGAGCAGCAAACCTATACTCACAGGCTAAGAAGCACTCATGAGCCCCATCGTTGACTTAAGGCTTCTCTTGCAGTATCTTCATAGAAGAAACAGAGATGAAGGCAAAACACATATGAAACCTGAGTTAGTAAACAGTAGGACAGTCTCTCATGTTCAACCAAGCTGTGGGTAAAGTTTCTTCTTTTTTGCTTTTTTAGGTATTATAAAAAACAAAGAATAAATTTTACTAGGTCTTAATGGGGTGAACCAAGGTCAGGAAGTTGTTTCCTAGGAAACCATCTTTCATAGGGAAAAACATCCTGATTCTCTTAAAGACGACCAAAAATTAATGTAAATTACCATTCACGCATCTCTTTCTAGGATGACTGCATAGCAAGTCTACGTTGCAGGGAGCTATTTCCTAACAATTGGATCTATGCCAAGCAGAGATTAGTTGACCCATTTTTAGCTTTCAACTTCACCAAAATTTCTTGTGTTTTATCTGCTTCAACCCGTATGGATCATTTGGGTACAGAATCCCAGAAAGCAAGCCTTCAGAAACAGGTTCGCCTCAACTGTATTACCATCCTAAACAACTTGGGCAATATGAGAACACAACCTCTCAACTAGCTCAATCTCCCAATTTAGTAAGACTTAAAAATCTGTATTCTGTAAATGCTTAAATCATTCAACTTTAGATCTAAACACGATGTGTCACTAGGCAGCTGTTCAAGTATTATAAAGCGACTGATATTTTGGGGAGGATGCAGGTAAGCTAGCCAGGTCAAACATTCTTTCATAATGCTACTTTAATTTTAACTTAAATTTTATGTTATCATAACATTTAAAAGTACTGAGTAACCATAGTGCTGAGATGCTTAAACACCTGTGAGTAGAGCTCAAAGGAGAACACACAATTTCTGAATACTGAAGTCCCAAAGTAAGCTGGGATGATTTCAGCAGAGTAACATACGCACACACAAACTCAGAGCATTCCTCCATGGACTGAGAACTGTACAAAATGCCCACTTCTGTTACTTAGAAATACGAACATTAAAAGATTAATTTTCATTGTCCTATGAAAACTTTGACTACGGCATGTTACGCTATTTTGGGGAGGGTAACAAATTGCTTGAGTCAAAGCCCTAGTTGTATACTTTTTGTGTCATTATCATTTATCTATAGAAGGCTAATCAAAACATCTATTGCATAACAGCTATCAATAGTGACTTTTTCATATCATTTAACCACATTAAAAGCAAATAAAAACCTAAGTATTGCTAAGTACCAAGGACCCATGAGACTTTGGACACCTGGCCAGTTCTTAAATTGTCAATGAAATGTGAAAGGAAGTTTTAAAATGTCACGCTTATAATTAAGAAAAATGACAAGTGGAAAATAAGTATCAAAGCAAAGGAGATCTTCTGAACAATGAATAGATTTTATTGAACAAGGGCCATAACCCACCCAATCACATCCTTTGCTGTCATTTGCTATAAATACACAGGTCAGAGGAAGCACAGGTCACTGTTTTGATTCTCAGTGTTGTTTAAGCTTGCCAGTCCTACTACATCAGGACATATGGTAACACTTTCCCTGGATTCGGAGGATTTATAGATGCCCCACAACAGATGAGAAGCATCCTCTAGTGCTAGTAAAATATCCTAACTCAGATATTGAAATGCACTTTTAAAATATTTTTAAGGAGTTGTTTTCCCAAATGACCTATCTTGGTCTCATTTTTTAACATATATATAAATAAATACATCTATATTTCCTCTACTCAACAGAAGGAAGTATTTTCAATCCAGCATAGATTTTTGACAGCAAGATTTATATGGTTTAAAGAGAGCAGTCACAAACACTTGGGAAATTAAATTTACATGTGTATTTATGAAATATAAGCAGCCAAGCTGTATCTGTTCCTATTGCTACTTCCTTAATATAGCTTTTATTAAGAATAACTTTCTTTAATGCTGACTGGAAAATCACTGCAGCTTTTTTTCATTTTCATAACACAGTAAGGTCAAGTACACTCTATTAAACAGTGACTGAGATATTAGA
Organism: Lepilemur ruficaudatus; assembly: GCA_963574885.1. NCBI lineage: Eukaryota > Metazoa > Chordata > Mammalia > Primates > Lepilemuridae > Lepilemur > Lepilemur ruficaudatus. Next base: position 113,557 of record CAUYRT010019284.1, read on the forward strand.
AAGTGCAAGTGCCATTTATCATAAAAATTGGATAAACATGTTTATATTATCAATACATGTATATGTCTTCATTCCAATAGCATGCTATACAAAATATTTCAATTGTCTTATAAGACCACAATTGGTGTACAAATCTGAAAAAGCCCAACTATAAATGTTATTCACCATCAGTATGTTTACTCCTTTTTGGAAATCAGTTTCTGCCTAGTATAACCACAACTCTTTGGAAACTAAAACCATAGCACATCAAACAATGACTTGTTTGAATAATAAAAATTTAATTGACCAGCAAATTACTAATATTTTGCACTCCAATGAACCCAGGAATACTTCTTAGTGAGCAAGAAAATAAGCAAAGACTATAAAAAATTTAAGTAACCATAAAGGAAGTAGCACAATTTACACAAACTTCAATTTTAAGGCAAACAATAGGAAATTCCATGTTATCTTCTAAAATGCACTAATAGTTTGTGTTTCAAAAGATCCATTTGGCAAAGAGATTCTTTTTACGCAGACGCTATTCAGGAGTTTCTGTTAGATGGGGGGAAACAAGAGAAAGAAGTTCAGGGAAGATTTTTATTAGCTCAGCCCTAAGGCTAATCTGTTGCATGTGTAGTTTCTATACTACCAAGCACCTTGTGGGGAACAATACTGCAGCTGAGAGCAGGAGAGCTGCAAACTGTTCCCTGGGTATATCATCACAAAATGACTTTGCTATATTCCTTCTCCAGCCATTATGGCTCGAGCCTGCACACAACCATCACACCTCCAGGGAAGCTTCATGAGGTTAGAAAAGGACTCTGGTCCATCACTCCCCCTCAAATCTTTGACCAGAGGCACACAGAAGCAGCTCAACTAGGACAAACAAACTCTATTTCACTCTGTATGTCTTTCCAGTTGTCTCTGTCCCTTTGCTTGGTACATTCTGAATGGCATTGTTATCTGAAACCATGCAACTGGATGAATTCACAAGTTTTCACTCACACACACACACTCTTCCACCCAATATTCCAAGTATGGATTTACTGAGTTTACATCATATAAAATAGCTTATACTATTTACTTTTATCCTCCAATATTACAAGAACTATTATGCTTGGTAAAAATGCTAGAGAAACTTTTAGCATGATTTGTTAGTCCTTAGCTAAACCTATTAGTTGAGGCTTTGTGCAATAGCCTACCATAAATTACGTAACACTAAAACTGCCAAACACACACACACACAAACCCAGGGCAGCAACTTCATGATTTCTTAATCTACTCAATGACATGCAGGGAGATTTCTAGTTCATTAAAAACCCACTTTTTTTTTTAACATGCCACAATTTACAACTATGCATTTCCTTTGACTAGCAAACAAAAGGGCAAAAGCTACTACCTTCAGTGAAGCTTTTTTCCCCTTAGAAGCACAAAAACAGAATATTATTCCTCCCCACAACACGAGTTTTCCATTTCTGAACATCTTCTTTGTGTTTTTGACAACTTTCCGCCTAAAATCTTACATTTATTTCTAGTTAAAAACCATAACTAAACACCATTGCTAATCTAGTAACGTCCCCCAAACCCAGGCATTACTAATTACCACCCCACCTTTATATTATATTAACGTCCCACCTTGCAGGGCAAAGGATTCAAAACTCATATGCTTGGGGTAAAGGCAAAATCCTTCCTGAGTTACACACAATAAAACATGTGAAAACTGGTCAAGGGTAGGGCTTAAAAGGTTTTGTTTCAGATACCGTAACAGAATAACACACGCTGCAGTACAGTGGGGTTGAGCTTTTGTGTTTCCTAGTAAGACAGCTCCCAGCACAGCTTTCCCCACGTTTTACAGTGACATCTATCAGCCAGTCTTGGGGACTCCCAACGCCATTCAGCTTTCTTCAGCACCACTTTCTGAACAGCTTCTGTCCACCCAGTGGTACAATCTTAACAGGTCTCTGGTGCACAAACTACATTGTTAAAATAAGAGACCGGTGGGTGGACCATGCTCTTTCCCATCATTAAAACCAAATTGTGAGCTATTAATTAACTGCAGGACATAAGCACCACAAATGCCAACGAGAAATTTAAATAATTGGCCACCCCCAGACACAAATTTCAAAGACCTGACACACTCCGCATCACAGGCAGACTGAGCGTGGCATGGTGCTGAGTTTTGTAAAAATTCAATTAACCCAACCATCTATTAGACAGACACATAAAGACCAAGGGGAAAAGCTATTATGCGTGTTCGAATCTGTGATGTGTAATCACGTTAATTTATGGTTGGAGAAGAAACCCTGCGATGTGTTTGTGATTATATGGTAATCAGGAAATTATACAGATATTTAGATCACAGAAATTATTTGAGGAGCGGCGTAAACATAATGCTACCTCAGAAACGTCATTCGATTAGCGGCTCATTTCTCAAACCTGCTCCTAGGAAGCACACCTGGGAAGACTCTTCGGTGGTAAATGGGAAAAGGTGTGGAAAATCGATTGCTAAACTTGTCTTCCAAAATTCTTCTGCAGGGCCTACACGTGAAACTCCGTAATTACGCTCATCTGTTCTGATTCACTCAAATGCCAAAACATACTCCAAACGAAAATATTGTGAAAACACAATTTCTTGAGATGATTTCGCCAAAAAAAAAAAAAAGACCACACACATACAGAGAAATCCAACTTTGTACTTCTTACATACACAAATTCACAAGGCACAGACTGCACCTATCAGATGGACACTGAGTTCGCCAAAAACTCCTGCACGTCTGTCGCGGAATGTCAGTGCGCTGTGGCGTCCCTGTCAGAGTCCCCCAAAACCAAGCCCTGACCATCTCCGCACTCAGGACTCCAAGCGAAGGGAAGGCATTAAAATCCAGCAAAGGAGGCCCACGAGCAACAGCTCCTAACCAACGCCAAGTTCAACAATCCCCACGCAAGCAAGCAGCTGCCACATTTCCGTTCCACTCGGTGAACCAAACCCCAAAGGATTAAAAAGTTTCAGGCGGCCCAACCGAGGACCAAACTTGGGCTGTCACCAACGGCAAAGCTGAAGCAGCGGGAAGCCGGGGACGGCGCTGCCAGCGCCAGCCGCCAAACCGCCCTCTGGGAGGATCGCTCCGGGTCCGCCACCCCGCAAGTAGTAACTCGTCGCGGGACCCGCACCGCGTCCGCTCGCGCGCGGCCGTCGAGCCCCGCCGGGGCACGGCCCCCGGGGCAGTCACTTACCGCACCGCTTGCACAGCACCCGGCTGACCTCCTTCTTGAGGTTCCGGCCCGTCTCGAGAGGGGGGAACGAGGCTCGGAAGGCGGCCGGCGCGCGGCCGCTGCTGTTGGCGTCGGGCTCCATGAAGAAGATGTACCTGCTGTCCTCCTTGAGCCTCCCGCAGGAGGGGAAGGCGGGGTGGCCCCAGGCGCCCAGGCGCACGGTGAGCAGCGAGTCCTTCTTCAAGCCCCCGGCTTTCACCGCCCACACCTGGTGCACCTTCACCAGATAGGGCGCCTCCTCGCCGGGGTGGCCGGCGTCCGGCGGCCGGGAGGGCACGGTCCCGTTGGCGGTGGGCAGCGCGTCCTCCCGGGCGGGCGCCCCCAGCGCCCCCGGGCCCGCGGCTGGCAGCTGGCGCTCGCCGCCCCACGCCCCTGCTTCGCCCGCCGCCGCCTTCCTGTCGAGTGCCCCCTGCTGCCGCCGCGGCGGGTGCACCTTTCCCTCGATCACCACCGCGGCGCGCTGAGCCAGCTCCTGCACCGAGCCCACGCTGGGCGGGGACGCGTAGCACACCGAGGCCCCCGCGGGAGCCGCCTCGTCGCCCGCCGCCGCCCCCGGCGCCAGGGCCGCGGTCCCCAACAACAGCAGCAGCAGCAGCGGCGGCGGCGGGCGGGCGGCGGGGCCGGGGCGCAGGGCCCGGGGGCCGCCACTCCGGGCGCGGCGCGGGGCGCGTCGCCATCTCATGGTGCGAGGTGCGTGCGGGCTCCTGGCTGTCGGTTCGGACTCTGCCCGGCTCTCTCGCGCTGCCTCCCTTTTCCTGCCCCCGGCCCCCAGCACCACTCCTCCTCCCCCCTTGCCCTCCCCCTGCTTTATTTGTTTATTGGGGGAGGGGGAGGAGAGTTGTTTATGGGAGGAGGAGTGGGGAAGAGGTGGGTGGAACCACAAAAAGGCGAAGAGGTAAAAGGACAAAAAAAAGCAAAATAGAAAAGGCAAAAAAGCCGCGCTGCCCCCGCCTTGGTTGCAGGGAGTGACAGGTCCCCCCCCCACTCCCCGCGCGCCGCCGCCGCCGCGCCGAGCCCTGCTGTCGGGGCTGCTGTCACCGGAGGAGGACGTGGAGGTGCAGGAGCTGCTCCGCGGGTAACAGTCCTTTGTGTGAAGCGCCGCTGCGGCGGCTGCTGGGGCTGCGAGCGAGCGGCTGGGCGACCGCGCGAGGGAGAGAGCCCTGGAGGCGGAGTTGCGTGCCTGGAAATCGCGGGGTGGCCGCGGCGGCGGCGGCGGCAGCGCCCTGCGCCTCGCCAGCCTGTTTACCTGGGCTGCGAGCTCGGCCCGCGCGTCCCTTCCCCATGCTGCCGCCCGAGCCGGAGCCGGAGCCGGAGCCGGGCCCGCCAGCGGTCCTGCGGGGTCTTCCCGTGCCTGCGCGCCGCCTCCCTCGCTGTCGCCCCGAGTGCTGCAATGGGAGGCCGGGCGGCAAACAGGCTGCAGTCCGAGTGGGCTGCGGAGATTTCCTGGGGAGTGAGAGGTGACGCTTCAGTAAGCAGGGACCTGTTAGCCGGCGCAGGGTGTCCAGACGCGGGGCGGAGGCAGGCCGCGCGAGCGGAGGGTGGGACCCAGCACGTGCGGGTGCTCGGTTGGGAAAAGTTTTGGGTGAACCGGTTGCTTGACACTCAAAAGGGAGCAACACGTTCACAGGAGGCGAGTAGCGATTAAAACAACAACTTGGCAACGCGCTCGCTCTCCTGCAAATGCACACACACAGTGTGCACTTCAGGTGTGACGCCTCTTTCACTCCATTCTCGGGTGATACTTCAGTCTCGTGACCCCCGCCTTTCTTTGGTTGAAATTCCAGCTTCACCGTGATTTTAGCACATGCGTGCAGCTGCTGATAGGAGCGTAGTTGGAATAAAAATACCTGCTCAGGAAGGCCATTTTCTATAAAGTTTATGGCACTTTGTCAACTAATCGGTTTTGCAAAACTATAAAATGAAATGAAAGAGGCTTCTGTAGCTACTGGAACAAAAGATCCCCGACACAAGGAGTTGTGGGTTAAATATTGTGCCACCTCAGTACCACACACACCCTCACTCTGCCCCCATCTGTCCCCCCACCCCTCACCATCCTGCCCAGTTCAAGAAGCTACTTCTAAAACAGGAATCCATCCATCCTCTTCCAGGGATGTTCTATTCAAGCAAGTACCATACAACAGAAAGAACACGTTTTAGCATTTCAAGGTAAATATTTTCTCTTATGCTCTTTTATGGTGAAAAATATATATACAATGATCTCATAAAACAGTTAAAGTTGTTTTTCAACAGGCAATAGATCCACATTGTGAGAACTGAAGATTTTAAAAAGCACTCTGACTTCATAATATCTTTCCTCTGGGATTCTACAAGTTGCCTTTAGCAGTTTCTTCAAAGTATATGCTATAAGCTTTAGATTTTTTAATATTAAAAAAAGCAGATGACAATATGCCATAAAGATCTTCTTGTTCTTGGCATAGCATAATTGGCTAGGAAAAAAAAATGTTTCATTTTCTTAAAGTCCAGTCTGGGGGAATAGGGTCTTGATGCTGTGTGTCTCAACATGGGATTCCTATTTCACATACCCTGAGAGACTGCTTCAAAGGAAGATACAGCATAGTTGTGCAGGTCTGGCCTCCAGTATATGTGCTCTTGAACCCTGGAGCTCCTAACTATTCACTGAAAGAAAGTGGTTCAGAAATCCAGTCCTACTAGCCTCTCCACTGTTCTTTGATCTAACCTTCCATATTTCTAACTCTTGACTTTTTTGGAGGTGCAACACTATCCTAGAATACTTTCACCCTTCCTCTCCACCTTTCAGACCTTATATCAGTTGTCTAGCACTGTCTGTCAAACCACTCCAAAATTGTTGGCCTATCCATTCATTTAGGCCAGATTTCTATGGGTTGGCAATTTAGACTGGGCTCAGCTGGTGAGTTCTTCTGCTGAGCTCCCTGATGGCTCAGCTGGGAGCTAACTAATCTCCAAGGGTCTCAGCTGGGACACTTCAGCACATAAAGAATGTAGTTTCTTAGCTTTCAGCAAACTTAGCCTGGGCTTGTTCATAGCAGCTGGACTGTTCCATGAGCATGGCCAGAAGCCTGCAAGGTCTCTTGAGGCCTTCACTCAGAATTAGCACCTCCTCACTGCCAACATTACAAGGCTAGCTCAGATTTCAGGGCTGGAAGAGTAGACTGTACCTCTTCACGTGGAAAACAGAAAAGCTGCATTGCCAAAGGGCAGATATACAGGAAGGGGAAGAATGAGGCCATTTCAGCAAACAATCCGCACTGATCTTAAGAATCCCTTAAGATCCATCTGCCCCATGAAGCCTCCTCTCTTAAACACTGAACACTGTGAGTGACCACATCCCACAGTGCACTGCCCCACACTTGCAGTCTGTATCACACTTTCTCACTTATGATCATGTTATTTTATTGGGCCCAAGTGTTTCAGGAGTTTTACTCCCAACTGCAAACTTGTTAGAAAGAAAGGATGATATTTTCACTACTCCCCCGTTTTAACCCAGTTTGGGGCACATATTAAGCACTCAATAAATGCTGGCTAATTATTCACGGACTGATGGACCAATCTGCTACACATTACCTGAACACTGTTGCAGAGAGATGGAATTACAGGCAATAAAAACAGTAACATTTTAAAGCACTGGCTTACAGAGTCATTAAAGGCCTAGATACCCTCTCTTAGGACTTTAGAAAGCATTTTGTCCATGATCAAATATAAGCTTCTTCTCTAAAAGGGTATTTTTTAAAAATGCCTTTACCTCACTCCCACATTTTCTCCTTCTCCTCTCTACTAAGTGGTGTTAAAGGGTAATTCTTATGGATATTTCCTGTGCAGAGGTAGGCCTTCTTTAAACAGTTCTGTACTAAGAATTGTTTGCACGTGTATTTCAGTTCGTGTGTTGGAGCTCCATCTTCCAGGGCACCCATACAGAAATGTTACCTATTTCACCCTTTTGAATAGGAAGAGAATGATATTTCTAATATGATTAATACATACTTTAGAAAAGGTATGAATAATTGTTCAGTGTGATTAAATGCTGTTCAGAAAAAAAACAATTTAGTTTGTCCACATCATTGCTGTCAAAAGGCAGGAAAAAAAAGGCTCATTCTTGCAAACATCCTAAAACCACTGATTCTCAAACTTAAGAGGGCATCAAAATCACCTGTCTATCAAAATGCACAGATTGCTAACCACCCCACCACCACCACCAGAGTTTCTGATTCAGTAAGTCTGGGATAGAGGCCCAAAAATTTGCATGTCTAAAAAGTTTCCAGGTGATACTGATGCTGCTTCTGATGGAGAGACTGCACTTAGAGAACCCCTGTCAAAAACCTGAGATTTATAAGCTTTAATATCCACAGCATAATAACCTATAAAATGTGCAAACATACTTAGGCAATATATTCAAATATCCAATATCCCTTCCATCGTGAATCTGTCCCATCCCAATTTTAATAAGGAAATATGGATTGAGTTTTTGGTTATTAGCAACTGATGTTATTTAGCAAACATTAGGATGAGTTAAGGAGCCATGGGTAGTTACTTGTTAATATAATAGTAAAGGTGAGTCCTTCCTTGGGGCTTAGCTTGTCTCCGTGGTCAGAGTTAGATATAAAAGGAAAACTAGGGATCAGAGCAGTTGTCATCATGTTACCTGGGAATATTTTATCTACTCAAACAGGGAAAGAACGAACACAAAATCATGCAGGTAAGTGTGAAATACTATTTTTACTAGTTTAGAAAAGTTGAAGAGGAAGTTCACAATTGATTCCTGAAAAGGTTTTCCCACCCTTAGCATTTTATCCTTGATTAAATGCTTCTAGATGGTGGCTGTTGAAGGGGCAACAGAAAATCCACAGAGGCACCGATACCTACTTCATCATCACTGAAGTGCACCCCTCCAGCCATAAATCAGGAAACAACTGTACTGCAGGTCCTGGAGTCCGAATGTGCGACTCTGCAAAGAAGCCTCACTGAACAGCCTGTCTTAAAGCAGACATGGGGTCCAGGACAATTTCGACACAGCTAATTAACAAGCTGGGTTTGAGTGAAGAGCAAGTTAAAAGAACTGAACCCTTAGAGGCCACCAGGGGAAGCAGTGTGACAGAATGTCTCTGTCTGCGGAAGAGTAACTAGGAAGTTATGTAGATTCATGAAAGACCAGCTGCGATATGTGTCCTTAAGAACTGGGCCTAGTTCCTTGAGTCACAGACTACGGGGTCCCTGGTCACCTCCATGTACCCACCCACCCATCTATCCATCCATCCATCCATCTACAGGCATGTGCCACCACACTCGGCTAAGTTTTACAATTTTTGCAGAGACAGGGTCTTGCTATGTTGCTCAGGTTGGTCATGAACTTCTGGCCTCAAGTGATCCTCCCACCTCAGCCTCCAAAAGTGCTGGGATTACAGGTGTGAGCCACTGCACCCAGCCATACTAAACCATTTTAATACTTGCAAGTGTCCTATGAAATAAAACAAGGACTATGCTTATTTAATAACTAAGGAAACAGGCTCAGAAAAATTCATAATTTTTCCAGGGTTACAGAGCTGGTAAATAGCAGAATTGGAATCTGATCCCAGCCAATTATGTCCTGAAACTTTATATATATTGCCCATCTATCCATCCCTCTATCCATCCATTTGTTTTTAAAGTCAATACTATGTAACGTAAAGAGGAAATACGGAGATGAAAGTCTTCTGCTCTGAAGAAACTCAGAATTTAGTACCACTAATTTTTACACTTGGTTCCTGTAGATTTTTACATATTTTAGTCCAGCTGGGAGGGAGAAAAATGAATAAAACTAAGACGATTTTCTCATTGCTCTTTTGTGAATCATGATATCTTGGAACTTTGGGGGCAAGTATAGAAGAGCAAAAAGTCTCATTTAGATTTATTTCCTTAACCCACCAAAGCAACAGCCCTTGCCAGCTAATGAAGAGATGAACATTCATCAAACATTTACACTGGGCAATATATATAAAGTTTCAGGACATAATTAACTGGGATCAGATTCCAATTGTGCTATTTACCAGCCCTGTAACCCTGGAAAAGTTATGAATTTTTCTGAGCCTGTTTCCTTAGTTATTAAATAAGCATAGTCCTTGTTTTATTTCATAGGACACTTGCAAGTATTAAAATACTTATGGCTGGATGTGGTGGCTCTTGCCTATAATCCCAGCACTTTGGGAGGCTGAGGTGGGAGGATCGCTTGAGGTCAAACGTTCAAGACCAGCCTGAGCAACATAGCGAGACCCTGTCTCCACAAAAATTTAAAAAATTAGCCGAGTGTGATGGCACATGCCTGTACTCCCAGCTACTTGGGAGGCTGTGGCACGAAGATGGCTCGAGCCCAGGAATTTGAGGTTGCAGTGAGCTATGATGATGCCATTGCACTCTAGCCCAGTCAATAGAATGAAACCCTGTCTCAAAAAAGTATACATATATATAACTTAGTATGTATGAAAATTCTTTAGAAACTCCAGTATTACAAAAATGCAAACTCGATAAAGGATACTTTGCCTTCAAGATTCATCTAACCTGGCAAGGAGGACGTTTTGGAAATTGTCTTAAAGTTGATCATATCATGTCTACTTAATGCCTTTGTTGCTGGAAGCCCACTATTTCCTGGGGATGCTATTCCATTATTAGACGTATCTGACTATTTGAAAGTGCTTTTCTATAATAGGCCATAAGATACTTATTAAAGACCTGGTCATAAAATGCAAACGGTGATTCTCCCTTGTGCACCATTATGATGTTACTATTTGTTTGGACTGAGTCAGCCCAGCCCTGATTGCTGGTCTGGGGCTGGCAATCTTGTCTCTTCCATCATCTTTCCTATCTGTTTGCATGAATTAATGATGTTTGGCGGGGGTGGGGTGGGGAAGCAGGGTTGGTTTGTTCTTTCTGTTGCCCATGTGTGTATGTGTATGCGTGTGTGTGTGTGTGTTATGTGTGTGTCTCTTTTCTGAAGGAGAAAGAAGGAATCTGAGGAGAAACAGGGGAGGAGGAAAGGTGAAAAATGGAGGATGGGATGGGATGTATTTCCCAGGCTAGCTCATCAGACCAAGGGCTCATCCTTACAAGGAGAGAGACCACAAGGAAAGGCTGAAGGAACATTGCAGATGTGTCTTGATGGAACAAAGGAAGAACCACAGAGCAGTGGGATGTCACTGTACTTGTCAAGAGAAGTGGGAGATCTGTGATCTCACAGCAGCACCCTTTAAAGAAGATAGAACAGAAGAATAGCCAATTTAGTTCCCACACATGTGTGGTGGTGGGGGAAGGTGAATATGGCTAAGATTTTTCAGTTAACACCCATGCAAGCTAATGAGCTAGAAAATATAGGGATCCATGTTATTAATACTATGGCCCCCTTTGACCCTTTTGGGAACATTAAGAGGATGAGTATTAATGTTATTAACTAAGAATATAACAACACTACAAAGTAAAAAAAGGATTGTTAGCATCATCATTTTGCAAATTATTGAATCTGGTTGTTGAAACCAAATACTATTTTAATATTTTTTTCACTTTTCCTTGAGCACAAGTTTCTTTGTTATGCCTTAGTACCAAAGCTCTATCAGTACATAACGTATAAGCCATCCAATAAGAATATGCTACTTAAGATCCTAAGTCCATTACACATAAGTTACAGATTTCTCCTCCAAAATTGACTTGGAAATATCATTGTATACTGGTACTTAGGAGCAATGAATGTGCATTTTATTTATTTCTAAGGACACTTTATGGAGCTTATTGTTGCTATTTACAAATATGCCAAATTTGAATAAAAATGGGGTTTGATGGTTAAGCTTATTTTGAGTTTTATCTCTCTCCATGGTCAAAGTAAACAGCATTTCTGCTTGCTTTCCATTCATTCCAAAAGGATTCACTTGGTATTTTTTAAATTTTCTAAGGAATTTTCCTTAGGGATGAATAAAACCCAAGAATAAACTTTTGGAAAACTTATAGGAAATTAAATGGTCATATTTATGATAGATTTTTTTTTCTAACCCTTCATAGTAACATACACTATGGTTAAGTCAAATAAAGAAGAAAGAATGGGCAGGTCATGAGTCATGAGTCTCAAAGGTAGAATCCTGACGCTCAATTTTTGAGAGTTTAACCATTTCCTGATTATTTCCCCATGGAAACTCTCAACATCATCCTTCCCTTGAAAGTCGTTGGCTATCGGTGGTACATTCAGTCACACAGAGAGGAAATAAATAGATTTTTAGAACTCAGGTGGAAATTGCAATCTACCTTACTTTGCTCATCTATTTCCATAAAAATAAAACACTTCCAATTTTGTCAGTTTTGTTTTCCTTTGGTTTTACAGATTCTTCTACTTTAGCGCAATCCTCGCGTTAATAGTAGGGTGCTTTGAACTCCTTGACGTAAACATAACTCCATGAAAACCATAATTACTGCACTTTGCGCCAATTTCTATTCTGAAGTTTTCAGTGAAAGTCTCAGTATGGAAGCGAGTTTGTTACTAGGTCATGGAAAGCACTGAAGTATACGAGCCTGAAATAAAAGAGAACAAAATAAGAGAAATAATTACCTTCCTGCCCTACTGGTAAATTTCACATCAGTTTTTACTAGATCTACTCGTGAACGAGTAGTAGAAATAAATATTTTATTATCCACTTTCTAACCCAGCGTGCCATGTTAGAATGTCATAAACTTCCCCATTAGGTTATGCTTTGAATCATAGAGAAACACATCAAATGTTACACCAGGAAAGAATCCTACATATCTAGTCCAAAACCCTTAGTTTTATGAATGATAAAGTGGTTCAGGAAAGCCGATTGCCTTTCCCAGATTGAAGTGAGTTGTTTTCAGAAGGAGGTTTAGAACTCGGGGCATCGGCTCTCCCCATTCTGTGCCTTGTCCAGGAGTCACAATAGTTTAACTGAGAACCCTGCATTAAACCTTTCTCAAAAGCTGTCAGCCTAGATTCTCCTTTCGAAAACCATTTCAGGAAGTGACAGGACACAATCTTAGCACCTTAGACGTGCTGAGTTCTCAGCAGCAAGGATGCTAAATCCTCCAAGGATAAAATAAGTCTACCCTATTCTGCGTTAATAAGTGTCAGCCCCTAAGCCAGCATTCAATAGGCTCTCCTGCCATTTTTTCCCTAGAATACTGTTCCTCCCAAAATTGTTCTTGTTTATTGGCTGTGTCATTTTTCCATAGCTACAATCTTCCCTAGGCCCAAATTGGAACATGAAAGTTAAAGGATTTTTTTTTTAAATCACCTTTTCCTAGAATGCATCAGAAGACCTTTGTTCCAGAGTTCCAGGACAACACCACAAGGACCCACCAAAATTATTAGATACAAATATAGGGACACAGATGATATGGGTGATACAGATGCAGACATCTCCTAGGCTTAAAGTCTAAATGAGATTATGATGCCTGCTGCAAAATACGAATAAAGAAATCTATTAAGCTATCTATTCTATGGTGAAGGATACGTCTCTGGGCGATAAGACCAAAGAAGAGATGATAATGGATATTACCAATAGCTGAATCTCTAAAATGAGACTAATGTGCCCTTCAATTCCAGGTCCTAAAGACAGAGTTCCCATTTGGGGTCCCCTCCCCAGTGCACTGGAACATGTGAGTCTTAAGCCTTCTCCACTGTTCGCAGGCCACATGAGTCTTCCTAGTAATCTATCTTTAAACTTAGTCATTTTCTAAATTAGAATCTATATTAGAGGAAATATATTATAAGCGACAGTATAGCCTGTGACATAACTCTACAGCCAAATTTCCTTAGTTCAAATTCCAGCTTCAACCCTTACTAGCTACATAGCCTTAGACAAATTATTTAACCTTTCATGCATCAGTTTCAATACCTGTAAAATAATGATAATAACAGTAACTACCTCTCAGGGTTAAATTAGGTTAGGTTAGATTAATGTGCATAATGCATTTAAAATAGTACCTTGCACATAGTGGGTGGTATATGAATTACTATAACTTTATTCTCCTTGAGCACAGTGACGACTGTCTTAGAGTTACTCTTTTGTATGTGTAAGACAAAGGCAATTAGACATTTGAATATATGAAGCAATAAATGAAGATCATGTTAAAGACTAAACACACACAGAGAGAGAGAGAGAGAGAGAGAGAGAGAGAGAGAGAGAGACTTTAGTATTGGAAACAAGTCACTCCCAATAGACCAAGCCCCAAACATTGATTCTTCATGGGAGGAACCTGCTAATTTCCTATCCTCATGCCCTGAGCATACCATCCCCAAAGGGCCTTTTTAACAGTCAGCAAAATAACCTTACTGCATAATTTCTCCCAGTGTAATCGGCTTACTGAACAGTCTGACTTTAGTGGGAAATGGCTTTAATTTTTTCCCATCACTGCTTTTAAGTATGCCCTGTTGGAGTTCCACCTCTTGGTCCTTGTTTCAGGCAGATCCCATAGGCTCCAGGTTCTTTCAGGTGGGTGAAGAAGCCCTATGTCATTAATGGGGGTGACCATGCAGGGATTAACGGGGTCCAGTCTAAATGAAAGTTGAATTTCATATGCCAAAGCTGCTCCCCGACTACCTCAACTCAGGGCTGCAGTGAGAAGGAAGAGAATGTCCTGTTCTTTCCTCTTTCCCTCCTTCTCTTCCCCTCCCTCTTCTGGCTTTTCCAGGGTCAGGTTTGAGGAAGACAAGATTAAAGGAAAGGTGCAGGGTTTTGTTGGCTTAAATTACTCTGCATTTTAGTTCTCTCTTGATTAACACTGGCTGGCCATCAGTGACCTTTGTGGGATCAGACATCCTAACACCAGCACTTTTGTGAGGTATACGTGGAAAGTTTCTTTAGGAGCATTGCAAGCTGCTTCCTGCAAAGTTCCCAGACAAAGATGATCCTCTGTTGGCTTACCTCTTGAAATTCTCCCTTCCCTATCGCCAGTGGTTTATGTCCCTGCCACGTCAACCTATTACTACAGTGTTCCCTTGCCTCAGCAAGCCTGTGGGGCAAGGTGCTCTGAAGGTAGCTTGTAACTTTCACGGCATTCTCTTAGCCATAGAAACCCAAACATCCTTGCCATGCCAAACAATGGAAAAGCAGCCTATTTCTCTGATGCCCTCTTATTTTGCCGACATTACAGCTGCTCCAGCTGCCCTCCTGCCTTCAGAAGTGAGCCCACGTTCATGGATGGAGCAAACATCAAGGAGCATTTGCTCAAGATCTTTTTCACCCACACTCCTATACTCTTCTGGAAGTCCCAGGGGAGGCACAAGGGCTTCCGTACTTCAGCACGTCTCTAGCCGGGGACAGGAATGCCAGTTCCCTCTTATTCTACATACCCTCATTATCTCCTCATAGTTTCCCAGCAGCCCCCTTGGTTGGCTTAAAGAAAGTGTTAGAAGAGGCATCCTCTTCCTTTACCTGAAGGGAGGGGGAAATGCCACAGCCCTCCCCAGTAAGCCAAGGGCTCATTACCTGTATTCATTCCTTGCAACCCCTCCAGAATTTCTTCCCTCTGTCCAGGCTGGGGGTGGGTCATGAGATAAGGGAATGAAAGGGTGAAGATCTCAGGTAAAGCCTGGCCACATAGTAGTAGTCACAAAGGACCCCATTCCTTATATAATCTTGTGCCAGGCATGGAATTGGGGTAAACTCACAAAATCGTCAAGGAAACTATTTGAAATGTTCTATGACATGAAAGGGGAGGAGGGCAATTCTTTACAGAAATCAGTAATACCATATGAAAGACGAACCCAAAACTCATTCTGGTAAATGGGATTGAGAACATCTGTATGCCTCACTTTTATCTATGAGAAAATTCAGTCTACTAAAAACAAATATTTGGGAAAATCCCAAAGTGTTACGTTACTTTCTCTTGATATTTAAGATGCAGAAGCAATGCAAAACTGATTTAAAAAATTAAGTTTCATAGACTGAACATCCTTTGCTATGTATTATGAGCCTCCACTTATGTTCATGGTTGTTCTAGAATTTTAGAAAATGGTCAACTCTTTAAATAGTTATTTTTCTCTTCATTAAGTTCATATATAATTCTTGGGTTTGTTCCTCTGCCCTGAGGCAAAGTTCTTAGTTATTAAGCATCTTAATTTAGAGTTTATGATTTTACCCTTTCAACTTTGTTATTCTCTAATTGTGAAATTTCAAAACTCTTGTTGATGATAGTTTTTGATAAGTTGACAAGATATTAAAATGATGTACAGTTTCTGATTTATATGAGCTCAACACATGTGATCTTAATCAACAGATAGATGTTCAGCGAGTTGTTGAGCCAGAATGCCATGTAACCAAAGAACTCCCCTTCCTTCCCACTACCTTGTGAGATTCTACTCTCCCTGTCTCTTCAACTACCTAGAAATGCTTCTAACTACAACTTTATTCTCTTCTAACGTAGGAACTAGATCAAATCAGATGCAAAATGGGTTCTGGATACCATAGTATTTTCTGCCAACAGGTATTAAAAGAAGAGAGGTAAATCTCCACTGCTATAATCTATCCTTTCTCAATAGTAACACTCTCCGCCCTTAAAGAGCATCTCTCTTTCTGATGCCATCTCATCAGTCCTTTTTAATTTCCATTACAAAAATGTGGTCACAAGTATTCCTGGCTGCCAAATATGAAGGCATATTTAAATTTTTCCCCAGGGAAATACTGGTTTAGTTCAGTGCTGTTGTAGCAACCAGGGACGAAAGAGTTATGAGAGGGTTGGCACTGTAGATCCAACCATGTGCAATTGTTTCCATAGGAGACTGTGTCCAGGGTGCCAAACAAAGGACATGAGACACTAAATTAGTGATAACCTAAGTTCTTTACAAATAACAGAAAGATCAAAGAAGAAAAAGCTCCTCATAAAGTTCAACTTTTTCAAATGAGCAATGTTGGCATAGTGCCTCATCTAGAAGTATTTTCAGAATCTCCTATTTTATATAAAGCACCAAACTTCTCCTTGAAATTAATTCTTCATCCAAATGAAGAATGAGATCTTCCTTGTGATCTGATAACTTTTGTAAAGTTATCTGTTCTTAACATCTTTAATTTTTCCCATGGTCTTAGTACATTTGGGCTGCTATAACAAAATATGTTAGACTGGGTAGCTTATAAACAACAAAAATTTATTTCACACAGTTCTGGAGGCTGGGAAGTCCAAGATCAAGGACCCAGCAGATTTGATGTCTGGTGAAAGCCTGTTCTCTGCTTCAAAGATGGCACCTTCTGTGTGTCCTTGCATGGCCAAAGGGGCAAATAGGCTCCCTTGAGCTTCTTTTATAAGGGCACTAATCCCACTCATAAGGGTGGACCCATTCACCTCCTAAATGCCCCACCTCTTAATATCTTCACCATGGGAGTTAGGTTTCAATATATAAATTGGGGAGGGCACACATATTTACATCATAACACTCACCTACCTAATGTTGCATCTTTTTGGTGAATATTTCTGCCTCAAACATGAAAATTCTTGTCATTAGCTAGTTGATGGTAGAACCACTCTTCTTTTGTCTCTATCCTCAATGTAGCAAAACGTAGTTGTGACCAACTCTTCTAAGGACTAATATTACCTGGATATTCTCACTGTTCTACTCATTCACCAAGAGTCTGGCTGTGTAAGGTGTAAGCTATGCTTGCAACTGCCCTAGAGATCTAAGAGCAAAGAGCTTAGTTTCAGTATCCATGATCTGATCAAATATTTGGGAGGAATGTTAGAGGTTTTTGAGTTTTTCACCAGTGGTTAGAAATTTCTGGAGGTCAAAAACTCTAGAACTGAGGACAATTTTAAAAGCAGTTTTATTTCTTATTCAAAGTGATGCATGCACATAGTTCAAGAGTAAGCTAGCCTTATAGGATTTGTTAATACAAACAGGAATCTCAGACACTTTCCATTTCTCCATCCATAAAGTGATCGCTTTCAACTCTTAGCTGACTCTTGGTATGAACCCCAAGGACATGCTTGTATTGTTATTTCTAGATTTTTTCCAATTTTAAGTATTATCTATTAACAATGAAAGGTAACGATTTAACTCTTTCTCCTCCTAGCTCCTAAATACATGCTCACTCCCCATACCCCATCCCTTCCCAGCACATTGAATCAGTATTTTTATTAGATATTCAGTATTTACATCATCATACCTATGTAATTTAGAAATGAGCTATATAATAAATTATGATTAAAATTTCTTCCCTGCCCAATACTTTATTTACCCTGGAGCTAATAATTGTTTTGAGTTTTTCTCTCATTTGCTCAACTTTCTATAAACCTATCCTTAAGTCAACCTCAAATCCATACCTGTTTGTCTAAATGCCCTCTCAATACATTTCTTTACCTTAGGTAATCTATCAACTTTGTCTTCTGGAAGACCTCTCTCCCTGAAATTCTGACCTGCTTTAGCCTTCACTAATTACCATTTATGCCTGATACTTGTCATCCTAAGATTTCCTTTCACCATCCAGCAAGAGGAATTTGCTTCACTCCCTAATTGAATCTCCTGTTTCCTAAATCCAATGTCTCTCTCTCTTTTTTTTTTTTTTTTTTTTTTTGGTTCACAAACTTGTTTTAATGGAATGCATCTGCAGTAGTCTCCCAAAAAAGGGTATATGGGAGTAAGTGCTTGGAGACAGTCCTTACACGTCATTGACAGCTTGGCTGAGTATATATTTCTAGATTGGAAATTATTTTCCCTTAGGATATAATAGATATTGCTACATTGTTTTATAGGTTCAATATTGTTTTTATGAAATCTGAGGCCAGTAATTTCTTTTCCTTTTTATATAACTTGGTTTTTCCCCTCTCTGGAAGCTTGTAGGATCTTCTATCCCCAGTGTCCTAAAATATTATGATGAGTCTCAGTGTCGATCAATTTTCAATGACTTTGCAGCATTCTGTCATTCTAGAAAATTACATCCTTCTGTTTTAGGGAATGACCTTGAATTATTTTGTTGGTGAATTCCTCCTCTTTACTCCTCTGGAATTTGTCTCTGAAACTCCTTAACTTTGGACTGGTCTTCTGATTTTCTTATTTTTTCTCTTTTAGTTTCCATTTCTGTTGTTTGCTTTGTTTTGTTTTGGGTTTGGGGTTTACAGTACCTACCAGAAGAAATTCCTTTAATTTTATCTCTCAGATCTTCTTTTGAGTATTTTCTTTTTTCTACAATGATTTTTTTTTAATTTCCAAGTTCATTTCTGGATATTCATTTTGCAGCATCCTCTTCTTTATACATAAATTTTTTCCTTATCTTTCTGTGAATATTAATGATAAGTTTTTTTAAATGTTCTTTCCACCAAACTGCACTTTTCCCTTTTAGTTGCTATCTTTCATTTAGAAAATTTCCTCAGCTATCTGGTAATGCTTGGTTGTCTTCTCATATTTAGCAAAGGGAGCGAAAAAGTTGATGGAAACTGTAAGCTCAAGGTCAGAGCTTTTGTGCCAAGAGTTTCCCCGTTAAGAGAACTGGGTAGTCCATTTATTTGGAACCTTCACAGTCACTTTCTTTAGGTCTTTTCCTCTTGGATTGGGCAGATTCCATAAAGAAGATTCTTCTGTCTCCTGCGTAAAAGCAAAGTCCTGCCTACGGTTGTTTCTTGAGCCCATGAGCGAAGCAGGCTAGGAGCCTTAGCATTCACTGGGCATATATATCCTGAACACCTTGTTTTCAGTACGTGCTTTTATTCTCAGTTATGCCAGATGTCCCCAGTCCAGAGGCCCCCTGTCTTACCCTTTCCAAGGAATAAACCCCCAGTTTTATGTCATGGTGGAGAGGAGCAGTCTAATAGGATCATGGAGCAGGTGAAGGGGATCTAGGCATCTAACTGCTTCCAAAAGAGGACTCAGACAGTTCTCTTATTTACCTTCACTCTTTCACTCCAACTTCTAAAAGTTGGTTCTGATAGCTCCTGAGTCTTTTGCAACATTACTTTAGTCAGTCCTCAACTTTATTCATTTGCAGTTTAAGATTTGGCATTCCCAGGTAATTTACTACTTGTCTATCTCATTCAAGGTTTCAAAATTTTATTGTTGGCATTTCCCCATTCTTGTGGGTTTGTACCTTTAAAAAAAATTTCTCTGTATAGTTTTGCTTTGGTATCAGGAATGAATAAAATTAGATTTATGCCATCTTAATCTGGACTTTAACCTAGGACTTCCTAAAAATGGAAACTAACCTGCTCCATAGCTGGAAAATCTGTGGACCTACTACTTTTTTTTCAACTTGATTGAGGTATAATTGAAGTACATGAAATTGCACATATTTAAGGTATATAATTTGACATATGTATACACACATCATCATGATAAAAACAGCAGACTTTCCATCACCCCTAGAAGTTTCTTTGTGCCAGTTTATAATCCATCTATTCCTTCACCTCTTCCCTAATCGCTGATTTTTCTGTCACTACATATTAATTTACATTCTCTAAAATATTATTAAAATGAAGTCATATAGTATATACCCTGGTTTTGCCTGGCTTCTTTTATTTAGCATAATCATTTTGAGATTCATACATGTTGTTCTCTCTTCACTAGTTCATATTTTTTATAGCTGAGTAGTGGTCTGTTGTATGGATATATTACAAATTGTTTATCCATACATCCATGGAGGGATATTTGGTTGGTTTCCAGTTTGGAGATATTACACGTAAAGCTCTATAAACATTCTTACTTTGTCCTTAGGTGAAGATATGTTTTTGTTCTCCTTGAGTAAATGCCCAGGAGTAGTGGAATGGCTGGGTGGTGTAGTAAGTATAAAAGTTTTAAAGAAACTACCGAACTGTTGTTTTCCAAAGTAGTCATACAATTTTACATTCCATCTAGTATTATATTAAAGTTCAGTTTCTTCCACATTCTTGCCAACGTTTGCAATAGTCAATTTTTACATTTTTAGCCATTTTAGCACCTATGTATGTAGAAGCATTTCATGTGGTTATAATTGATATTTCCCCAATGACCTTTTTAATGTGCTTATTCGCCATCTATATATTAATATCTTCTCTGGAGAAGTGTCTATTCATATCTTTTGCCCATTTTCTTACTTAGTTTGTCTTATTACCGAGTTGTGAGTGTACCCTACATATTCTAGATATAGGTCACTTTCTTGATATATGTGTTGTGAATAGTTTCTCTCAGTCTGTGGCTGGCCTTTATATTTTATTAGTGTTGCCTTTCATAAAACAATTTTTTTACTTTGATAAAATCTAATTTGTCAATTGTTTCTTTCATGTTACATGTATCTTTTTTGTTTTAAAAAATTTTTCCCTATCTCAAGTTTGCAAAGATATTTTCCTATATTTTCTTCTAGAAGTTTTATAGTCTTAGACTTTAATGCTATGCTCCATTTTAATTTAATTTTTATATGTCATGTAAGGTAATGGAAGATGTTCATTTTGTTTCCATACAAATATTTAGTTGATCTTGAACCATCTTTTGAAAAGACTTTTATTTCCACATTGTATACCTTAGCACCTTTGTCAAAATTCAGTTGACCAAATACATGTGGGTCTATTTTCTGGACTCTATTTGGTCTAATCTATATGTGTGTGCTTTCACCAGAACCCTACTGTCTTGGTTAATGAAGCTTTATTGTAAGTATCAAAATCAGGTAAGATAAGTTTCCTAATTCCATTCTTACTTTTAAAAATTTCATTGGTAATGTAGCTTCATATAAATTTCAAAATTAGCTTGCTTGTCAATTTCTGCAAAATTATCCGCTGAAATTTTTATTAGGACCACACTGAATCTATAGAGCAACTTGGGTAGAACTGCCATCTTAACAATATGGAGTCTTCCAATCCATAATCATTTACTTAAGGTCTCCTTTATTTTTTCTTAGCAATGCCTTACAGCCTTCAATGTAGTGGTTGGGATTTTTTTTGTTAAATTTATTCATAAATATTTTATATTTTTGGTGCTGTTATAAACTGGATTTTTAAAATTTTTTCTTTCCAATTGTTGCTGCTTTTACTTAAGGAAATAATTGGTTCTTTTATATTAACCTTATTTTCTGTTCTGTGACTAAATCTATTTATTAGTTCTCATAGTTGATTTGGAAATTCTTGCTTGTTTCCTATGGGAACAGTCTATAAAAGGGAACAGTTTTACTTCTTCTTTATGATTTTTTTCCCCTCTCTTATTGTAACCACTAGGACCCTCAGAACAACATTCATGAATGAAACCATCATTCAAGTTACTTTACCTCCCTCTTTCTTATCCCTTTGAAAAGCAGCAGCATTGTTTGGAAGAAAGACCTTGGTTTGAAACAGATGGACTTGGATTCTAATTTGAGCTCTGCCTCCTACTGTGTCTGTGTGATTCTGACTGTGTGATCTTTGATCTGTTACTGAAAACCAGGAGTCTTTCCCCCACCATTAAAAGAGAAGTATTATCTGTTTCATAGATAGGTATGACAACTGAATGAAATAAATCACCTAATACACAATGGGCAGGAATAACTGTTCATTCTCCATCCACCTTTATAAATAACCCCTCTTAAGGGCCAAATCACAAACTGAGTTCTGCATACTAGACTTCATTAGAAATCACTTAAAACAAAAGTTCAGTTTTTAAACATGCCCATTGTTTGAACTCTGTACATTTTGCTCTCAGCTAGTTTCTGTTTTCAGTCTCCTTAAATCTGGTTCTGATCGTAACATATGTAAGAGTCACGTGGGTACATAGTCAAGATATGGGTTTTTTAAATATTTGTGCATTTTTCTCTAATCAAACTAACAGATATTTTAGAGGTATGTATTATGTGCTAGTTTATGAACCTCAAAAAAAGTGTTGGTAAGTATACCTCATTTTTTAAACCAAAATAGTGTTATCTAACTTGGTTATACTGTACTACTTTTTGCTATTTCCAAAACTGAAATTTATCCTCAAAGAATGAACATTTGCTTCTGTTGAGTTACATTCTAACAAAGGTGATAAGCAGTGTAGTTGGGTGGAAAGAACAATGGAAAGTAAATCAGAAGAACTGGCTTCAAAATTTGACATGCTATTACCAACCACATGGCCTTAGGAAAGTCATGTAACCTTACTGAGCATGTGTTTTCTTTTACCAAATGATGATGCAGGCATCAGCCTAACTTTTACAGCTGTTGTGAATACATGCTCCATGTAACAAAATATAAAAGTAATGGTTTCAGGATGATTCAAGCACATAACATTTATTGTGCACTTTATTTCTATTATTATTACATTGTAATATAATGAAATAATTATACAACTCACCATAGGTTGGGGTAGCCTGCTCTAAATCATAGATTCTGAAAGCAATTTAAAAAAATGTGCGTTGATAATATTTTGAATATGAGTGTGAGCTTTGCTATCAGATCGACCGGAGTGAGAGTGTGTTCACCACTATGTAACTGTGTTGATTAAGTTTCCCTAAGCCTCAGTACGCAACATTGCACAATATTGGGATATTACTGTATGTCTATATCATAGTATTGCTCTTTATCACATTGCCTGACCATAGTAAGTGCTCAGGAAAAGTTCCTTTCATAATCAAGTGTATATTCTCCCAGATCATTTTTAAAAATTAGACTGAACTAGTCCTTAGTGCTGTCATGAGATATTTCTAGTTTTCCTTCTAGGAAAAGGGTGAGATCACACTTTCCCTCCCCCATTAAGAGTAATGTATACCCAGGTGATTTAACCTGACCAATGAAATGTGAGTGGGAAATGGCATGTGTCATTTCCAGGTGGAAGCTTTAAGAGCCAGCATGCATTTCAAATAGCATCGCTGTTCCCTGCTAGAGCAATGGCAATGATCCAGCTAGTGGCCACTCTCTAGTGGCCTGGTTCCTAGAGTTAGAAAAACACCAGTCAACACATGATATCCATGTGGACTAGCCAAGAAATAAATCCTTATTTTTTTAAGCACCTATGTATTTGGGTTCATTTGTAACTAGTCCCACCTGACCTAAACAAGAACAAATAGTCATATAGGTAAGATAGTTTGAAAAAGTTTCATGCAGTGGCGGGAGGATTGTCTGAGGTCAGGAGTTTGAGACCAGCCTGAGCAAGAGCGAGACTCCATCTCTACAAAAAAAATACAAAAATTAGCATTAGTTGAGCATAGTGGTGTGCACCTGTAGCCCCAGCTACTCTGGAGGCTAAAGCAGGAAGATCACTTGAGCCCAGGAGTTTGAGGTTGCTGTGAACTAGACTGACGCCACGACACTCTAGCCAGCTGAGGTGTCAGACAGAGACTCTGTCTCAAAAAAAAAAAAAGTTTCATATATTTTATAGCAGCCTTTAATAATAATAGCTGACAAATGTTGAGTGCTCACCCTTTTCCAACAACTGCTGCTATATGCCTTCCATGTGTTAACTCATCCATTTTCGCAATAACTCAGTGATGTACTTGCAATGTCCTTATCCCCACTTCAGAGGGACAGAAAGGCTAAGTATTGCCCATGATCACGTAGCCGCTATACAGTAGAAGCAAGTTTCAAACCAGCCCATCTGACTCTTGAGGCTGTACTATTACGTTCATTACATTATCTCCTGTAGTGGATGCTATAGAGCGCCTCCCAGATCCCTGCTTCAGGATGGAGGCTCTCATTTCATCCACTGCCAGAAGCGCTGGTTGCCAATGGTTCAGAGCTTAGTCCCTCCTTGGGAATCAGCCTCAGGCGACAAGAGCTACCTCACCCAAGGTGAGCCCCCTTCCCCGAGGGATTGGCAGAGATTCTGGTACAAATGCATCACAGTTCAACTTCTCCCTTTGTCCTTTCTTATTTTTCCTGATTCTGTTCCTAAAATCATTCCCCAATAAACTTCCTTCATGTACAGCCCAGAGTCTCAGAGAATGTTTCCCAAGGACCCAGAACAAAAGCACCTCCCTATGTATTCCTATGTGTGTACTGAAATACACACAGACTAGGTATGAACTCAGTGCACAGCTAATTGCCAAAATGACTATCATAGACCAGGTGAGTTCAGAGAAAGTAAGGATCGCTGGGCTGTCTGGAGGAGGTTTGGAAAGATGAAAACTCTCACAGGTTAATGGAGATACAGTATTCTACTTTCTCAGTTGAAGTCACTACACTTCATTTCTCATAAATGTCATCTAGTTGTATAGATTCAGAAAAAAGTCAGAGAAGCACGTATTTTGTATATAACAAATGATAGCTGGCCTTTATGATGACGCGTCTTCATACTTGTAAGTAGAAATCGGAACTCTTCATCTCTTTCATGAAGACAAATGTCTCAAGACACAGAAAGCCATGTATCTTTATTTTACCAAGTACCATATATCTCTTTTTTTTTACTAGTATATAAAAATGCTATTGAAAACTGATGTCTTAAGTTGATTTCTAAGAAATGATGAGTATAACCTAAACTTTAATTCCTAACCTATCTGCTCTCTCTTGGATATCTTAGCTTACTTGACACCTAATTCTAATAAAAGGTAGTCACCCAAGTATTAGTTCTGATGTATTTCTTTTACCATAATTATTTCTCACAATTTAAATTCTATCCCAATATCAGTTGTCTCCATTTCCTCAAAGCAGAAATAGATATTGTAAAACTTGAAATAAATAAGCAGAATCATAGAGGCAGTAACAAAATAGACCAAATTATAAAACTAAAACAATCTAAATGACTCCATGGAGTTTAAAATAAACATTACTACCAACTTTACCTTCAGATATATATATATATACATATATATATGTTCCATTCTGCTTACATATCTTCACCATATGTTGATATACATTAATGCCCAATGTTATATAGAGTTAAGGAAAAGTTAGATTATGTTTTCTTCTTTATGGTATTTATTTTTACTCTTTGCCTAACCAAAGAAGCTTGAATTCAGCAATGAGAACTTAAAATTGAATAGCTTATACAGTCCATAGAATTTTAAAAGAGCTTAAGTCAGTATGGAACTTGCATTTATAAAACAGGTAACAAAGCCATCCATTACCATCATTTCAAAATAAGTAAGAATTATATTCCTTATTGGCTGCCTTAATTTCATTGAATGTACATTAAATTATGTTAATGCTTCCATTGGTACATATTTTTGCATTCATATTGCTACCCACTGAGCAATTACTTTATTTTCACAGAATTACAGATAGGAATAGGAAAATATGCATCTTGTAAATTACAGCAGTATTTGAAAAAAACCACGAAAAGAACAGCCAAAAGTGGAAATGTTAAGTTGTAGGATATTTTCAGAGGAATATAATCTTTAAAAAAATTGCAAGTGCCTGAGACAATTCAAACTAATCAAAGAATTACCATAATAGTGGTTCTTAAGAGGTTTGGTTCGTGCCTAGAAAAGAATGATCTAAAATTAGTATGTCAGTTATTTACAGGTAAGCAGTTGCTTTTTCTCCAGCTTAAGAGTGTTTAAAAACAATTTGCTTACTGACAAAATTTATAAACCTCTCCCTCCAGCAATCTTATTTTATGTATTAACTTAGCCATATTAAAGGAAAAATTGGCACTAGGCTCATTTTGAGGTTTATAAACTCTTTTTGCAGAAGCAACTTATTCTACACCCAGGTGCAATGCCTTCCATTCAGGTAAGCCACAGTTCAGTACCTTTTTGGTATCAATTGCTAGACTTCTACCTCATCTTGGTTATGTGAAAGACATACATTGTGCTTTTCTATTCAGTTAATGGTTCTATCAAAATCACTTTTGTCATTAAAATGCCTAAGCATTATATAAAAATATTTAATTTAAAATGAGATTTTAAAAGACAATTTATCTACATAGAATAATGTTTTTTCCCCCTTACACTTTATAGCTTATGAATACTTCCTTGATCTAATCTCGGCATTGCCCAGGACAGAGGAGTTCAAATGCACTGTGAACTCCTAAGTCAGAGAGACCCAAAACTTACCTATGACTCTCAATCAGGCACATTCACCAATAATACACCCTGAGGGACAGAATTAGTTAAAGAACAATAATCATGACCTTAGAAAGTACTTTTGATTAAGAAAATATATTAAACAGAAAAGTGCTTTCTGGTTTTAAAAAAGAGTTACAAAATAGCTTCTTCTCAACAGTTATTAAACTCCATTAAATTTTTTTCAAATGATTACATATAATCTCAATTAGAACAGAGCAAATTTCAAAGATATTTACTGAAGTATGTATTTTAGGTAATAAGGCAATAATCAAATAGGTATATCTTGCTACAAATAAATTACTCTGCATAATTATTAAAGAGGATGATATGGCATATTGTTCCAGAACATAGGATCTGCAGGTGGGTTTCATGCCAGAATATAAGGATGTAAGTAGGTAAGATGTAAGAATGGTTCCACGTATGCAAATTGACAAATGTGATTTATCACATACACAGAATTAAAAACAAAAACGTTATGATTATCTCAATAGATGCAAGAAAAGCATTTGATAAAATCTAATATCCCTTCATGATGAAAACTCTCAACAAACTAGGCACAGAGGAACAGTTCTAAAAATAATAAAAGCCACATATAACAAACCCACAGCAAACATCATACTGAATGTGCTACAGTGGAAAGCATTCCCCATAAAAACTGGAACAAGACAAGAATGCCCACTGTCCCCACTTCTATTCAACATAGTACTAGAAGTCCTAGCCAGAGCAATCAAGCAAGAGAAAGAAATAAAGGGCATCCAAATTGGAAATGAGGAAGTCGAACTATCCCCATTTACCAACAATATAATCTTATGTTATAAAACCCTAAAGACTCTTCCAAAAGACTCCTCAGATTGATAAATTAATTCAGTAAAATTTCAGGTTACAAAATCAATGTACACAAATCAGTAGCATATCAATACACTAATGACAACCTGAGAATCACATCAAGAACTCAATCCCATTTACAATAACTGAAAAAAAATAAAATACCTTGGAATATATTTAAGCAAGGAGGTAAAAAGACTTCTAAAAGGAGAACTAAAAGTCACTTTCCTAAAGAATTTGAGTAATAAATAATTGTCCCTTCCTTTTTTTTCATGGAGAAAACCAGAAAGGCTACAGATACTTCTAATTCCTATCACTTATCATTTTTTCCATGGCTGTAGTGACATTTAATCTGACCATATCTAAGGAAGCACCTAGAGCTTTTAGGAGAAAAAAATATTAAATATTTGGCATATTTGTGTTATTTTCAAAGTGGCCTTCTTTTCTTCTTTATTTTTTCAAAAAGTTCCTTTGATCAAGGCCATTATAAAATAGTATTAGAAACTTAGTAATATTAAACTTTGCTCTTGAAAACATTATGTGTGATTTCATGGATATCAATTTCAAAAAACCTGAAATTCACAAATATACATAAATATGAATCTAAACACTTCTGTAATGTATGGTCGCCAAACTAGAGCCTATTTGTGGTATTCATTTATACAAAACTACGAAATCCCTGAGGCATGCCTCTGAAACAACTAAAGAAAGGATACCGACACCTTATGGCCCCAAAGGCAATGCAGTGTAGCTGAAAAGACCCACTGGTTTGGTTCGGAGCTTTGTGCTTTGCCAAGAGAAGGTTTTGTAGAGGTTGCTTTTGTAGAGTTTTCAAAGCCCTCATGGTATGTCTTGGCCAGAAATTATCTAAATGTGCCAATTGGAATGGTCCAAAAATTCCAGAAAATTCAGCAAATTAAATATAAACCCTAAAGGGCTCACAGATGTTTCATATCAAATATAAAATAGGTGTGGTTGATATTAGTATTTTTAGTTGTTGATATTAATATTTTAGTTGGACAAATAATTCTATTTAAAATTTCAATGGGAGGCTGATTATGTAAATAATAATACATGCACACAAGGAATATTCTGTAGCAATTAAAAGAAAAATAGAACTGTAAAAGCTAATAGAGAAAAATCTTCAAGATATGTTAATGAAACAAAGCAAGCACAAAACAGTGGTTTCCAAAAGTTAGATAGAGTGAAAGGAAGAATTTTATTTTTTGATTTTTTTTTAATTTCAAAGTATTACGGGTACAAATAATTCTGGTTACATGAATTGCTTTTATAATGCTTGGTTCACAAGAGTTAGGTAGGGTTTTATCTGTCCTCTCCTTTCCCCTCCCCCCTGGTTGATTTCCAGTCAGTTTCACTTCTCTCTATGCACATGTGTGCTCATTGGTTAGTTCCAGTTTAGCAGTGAGTACTTGTGGTGTTTGCTTTTCCATTCTTTAGATACTTCATTTACAGTAATGGTCCCAAGTTCATCCAAACTGTTGCAAAGGGCATTAAGTCATCCTTCTTTATGGCTGAGTAGTATTCCATAGTGTACATTCACCACATTTTGTTGATCTAGTCATGAATTGATGGGAATTTGGGTTGATTACACATCTTTGCAATTGTGACTTGTGCTGCTATAGACATTTGAGTGCAGAGAAGAATTTTATAACATTTGAAATTTTACCTTGTGCCAGTATTTTAAAATAAAATTAAAATTTGTTAGAACTGAACTATTATAGTTACAGATACTGTCACATCATAAAACAAATGGGATCTTTCATAGTAGAAAGTAACAGTAATGAGAGGTTGGACAGTTTGTGAAAATTCTTGATTAATACTCAAAAAACACTTGTACATTAACAAAAGGTTGGGTCCTCTTAGAACAGACAAAAAAAGGAAAGAAATCTTAAGACTTTATATTTAAGTAACATAATTCTCATAATTATCACCAGTCAAACTACCCAGGAGCAAATTAAAATGTGTGCCTTAATTTACACATTCAATAATTTTCCAAAATGAAAAGCTTCAGTGTTTTCATTATTTTCATAATGTAAACCAACTTTTCATGATACTCTGAAAACAGTTTAAAATGTTCTACTTTTTCTTCTGCAAATTGAGGAGAAAGATCTTTTCCCTTACCACTAGAAACTGTGGACAATTATCAGTAAAAATCTGTAAGTTCTTTAGAAAGGATGATTAACATGAAATAATTATAAGTCAAGATAACGTGACAGTTCATTGTAGAAAGCTTCAAAATGTCTGTGATCACTGTCACAATCTCCTTTATGTCATACCCTTCATTCATTTATTCATTCATTAATTTTCAACAAAAAGTGAACAAAACAGAGTAACTGACCTCTAGCAAGAGAGAAAATAAACATATATCTAAATAAATGCCAGAGCGAGAGATGAATAATATAAAAAAGTTAAAAACAGTAAGAGAATTGCATCTACTTCTAGTCAAGATGGGACTAGATTTACCCTCCAACCTGAAAGAACAAGAAAACAAAACAAAACAGACAGAATAGATTTAACAGTGGTTTTCAAGATACTATGAAAGACAGGGATGTCAAAGAAACACAAAACAAAGTAGGCAAGCCATATGACTGTTTCACACAGGTTTCCCTGAGAGAATTTCTAGACTACAGACTAGAGAGGGAGAACCCATGGAAAGCCTGGTGGACCTCCTGAGTCCACCAGCTCTCAGAGATGGAGCTGAGAATCTTAGGATACTAAGGTGGCCAGAGTTTGCAGGAAAGAAAACTGGAGAAGAAAATGTTGAACAAAGAGAGACTCCTGGAGGTTCATGATGGTCCTCCTTGAGTATTGATCAGTACATGCATGCGAGGAAACTACCTGAGTCCAGAGAAAGAGACATCCAAAAGGTTTAGGAGCAATCAGGAATGCACATAGTACTTGGAATAGCTCTTTTTACCCACAGCCAAACTTGGAAACCTCCTAATTCATGGGGCATTGAGTAGAGTTCACAGAAGGATTTTGTCTCATTGGTGAGAAATAAATAGCTCTACACTAAATGTCAGGCTGGTCCTGCATTACAAATCTTAAAAGCAAACTACAAAATGAACAGACTATTGCCAAGTACCTTAACTGCATCCCACAACGAAGTTCATGAACAGTGATAGCAATATAAAAATATCTAGCACCTGACAATATAAAATCACAATGTCTGGCATCCAATTAAAGATTAGTAGTCATGCAAAAAAGCAGGAAAAAGATGAACCATCATGGTAAGAAAAATCATTCAAAGTCAACCCAGAACTGACCCAGGTGTTAGCATTAACAGATAAGAACATTAAAATAGATATAACTATATTTCATATTTACAAAAAATTAGAGACATGAAAGATATAAAAATCGCCCAAATAAAACTTCTATATGAAAACAGAGTATCTAAGATAAAATAAACATTCAATGGGACTCACAACAAATTATGCAGTGCTGAAGAAAAGATTAGTAAACTTAAATACATCACAGTAGAAACTATACAAAATGAAAGACATAGAGAAAAAAATAATTTTAAAATTAAAAATAGTAATGAGCTTCAAATGACCTATGATACATTTAATTGAATTCTCCAAAAGTGTGAAGAGGAGGGCTGTGCAGCCTGTGTCACTGCACAAGGCCCCACTCTTAGAATGGCCCTGTGCTTGGTTTAATACTTTGTGTCATTATCTTGAAATTCTTAATTTTTTTTATAACAAAAGGACCCATATCTTCATTTTACCCTGGGCTCCACAAATCATGTAGCTGGTCTTGGCTACAGGAATCAAGATAGTGTGGTATTAGTGTAAAGAGAGAGAAATAAGTCATTAGTCTATGGCCATACCACACTAAATGTGCCCAATCTCATGTGATCTCAGAAGCTAAACAGGGTCAGATCTGGTTAGTACTTGGATGGGATAAGTAGGTCATTAAAAAATTATCGAGTCCAGAAATGAACCTACATACATATAGACAACTGATTTTTTACAAATGTGTAAAAGCAGTATATTGAGGAAACAATAATCTCTTTAACAAAGAATGCTGAAAAATTGGATATTCATATGTAAAAAAAAAATAGAAAACTTTAATCCAATCTTATACCATATACAAAATGAACACAAATAACCACAGGTCTAAAGTAAAAACTAAAACTATAAAATGTCTAGAAGAAAACTTCAGAGAATATCTTTGAGACCTTCAGTCAAGCAAAGATTTCTTAATAACAATCAAAAAGCATGATCCACAAAAGAAAGAAAAATGATAAGCCTTCATAAAAACTAAGAACTTCCACTTTTTGAAAAAAATGAATGAGAAAACAGGATGTAGACTGGGAAAAAGTTTTTGCAAAGCATACATCTAGAGGATTTGTACCTTTATATAAAAAGAACTCCTCAATTCAATAACAAAACATAACCCAATTAAAAATTGGCAAAATATTTCAAGGAAACGTCTCTAAAGAAGATGTATGGATGGTAAGTAAACACATGAAAAAGATGATCAGAGTTATCAGTCATTAAGGAAATGCAAATTGGAACCACTATGAATGGCTAAAATTAAAAAGACTGTCCTTACCAAGTTTTGGTGGGTTGCAGAGGATGTGAAACTTTCGTATCTTATTGATGTTAATGTAAGATGGTACAACCGCTTTGAAAAATATTATGGCACTTGAAAAAGTTAAAAATATATCCACTATCTAGTCTAGCCATTCCATCCCCAGGTATTTTCCCAAGAGAAAGGTAAAACATATGTTCATACAAAGATTGGTATATCAATCTTCATAGCAGCTCTATTCAGAACATCAAAAACCTCGAAAGAACTCAAATATTCATCAGGTTGTGAATGTGTGACCAAATTGTGATGTATCCATATAATGGAATGAAAAGGAATGAACTACTAATATACACAACATGGATGAATCTCAAAAGCAT
The DNA here is from genome assembly GCA_963574885.1 of Lepilemur ruficaudatus. NCBI lineage: Eukaryota > Metazoa > Chordata > Mammalia > Primates > Lepilemuridae > Lepilemur > Lepilemur ruficaudatus. The sequence continues at coordinate 145,427 of CAUYRT010019284.1, forward strand.
TGTAAGTTTAAAAAGTTGGCCACAAAAGACCACAGAAGTCTAAAAAAGGCAAAATTATGGTCATAGAAAACAGATTAGTAGTTGATAGGGTCCAAGGAGTGAGCTAATGATATTAATTGAAAGGGAGCAGGAAGGAACTTGTTTCGGATGACAGAAATGTTCTATGTCATGACTTCAGTGGTGGTTATATGATTACATACATTAGTCAAAATCCACCAAATTGTACATTTCAAATTAGTTACTTTTACTTATGTAAATAAATAAAATAAAACTGAATAATTTTAAAAAATTATTCATTAGCATACTCCCCCCAGGAGAGAATATTATTGGTTCAGTAGAAAAATACAAATAAATTTCTCTTTAACTATGTACCTAAAAGGTCTCATAGTCTTACCTAATACCTGGTTTGGAAGAGCAAACACTGTACTTACCCATGCATGAAGTAACACACCAGCTCTAGAATTTCATTTTTCAGTCTCACCTGGATTTCTCATTGCATTTTAAACTGTGTTATACAAAACAAAAACAGTATCAACATTCTTTAATTACTGTCTTGCCACAAATATTAAATAGCTCCAGGCTGGAGGCATATAGAAAATGTCTCTCTGCAAATCTTCACTAATGTCCCTGAAATCTTGACAAGGCTACTGTTCACCCTTGCAAAAGTCCTTTGGATCCAAAAGATGGTCTGCTACACTGCATACCTTAGAATCTGAATATTCAGGGCCTCCCAGAGCAAACAAATTTGATAATAAACTTGTGTCACCAGAATCTGTAAATCTAGGGGCAAGTGTTCTTTAATGTTATCTTCTAGCACCTCCTGGTGTTTAGATACTGAAGGTTTAAATCTTGGATACGCAAGTGTTTATTTTTCCCTAAAGCCAGAGAAAGTAGAATAATTCTTTATGATGAAAAGTGAGAATATAGAATGAATAAATTCCTAAATTTATAAATTATTTACAAAGGAATACACTGGGTAATTCTGGGTTTGAATCTGCCACTTGTTTTTCAAAATAAATAAAAATAATGTCTACGTACAAGATAGTCCTGATTTTAAAAAACAATGAACAAGTTTGTTTTTAACAGGAGTTACATCAGAATTTTTTTTAACAGAGAGTTTATCTTTAGCCATTCCGCCACCCCTACCCCTCCACAGAGTGCTTTCCATAGAAAGAATTGATCATTGCATAAAAACTAACAAATATAGTCTTGTCATGATTACAGTCCCAAAGGGAGGTGACGGCCTGTTTTATTAAAGTCATTGTGTGGCTAGGTGGCAAATTTTCAGGTGTTTTGTTTTCATTCTCTTCAGCTGGTAAGATGAACCAAAGCACAGCTTCCTCCAGACTCAACTCTATCGTAGAATGGGTGAAAAAAATCCCTTGGGTCCTCAAAAGGTTAGGATGATGGACAGGGCACCTGTCCTCATGCTTGAGTAATCAACCATTAACAGTAGGTGCTAACCCTGCTGGTGCTCTGCAAGCTGGACCCTTTATCTCAGGCAGGTCCCCGGTGGCAACTGGGCACGAAGAAGGATCAAGACTAGTTTCATCAGAAAGTAGGTTATAATTTTGGGGGGCTAAAAAAATTGGTTTGCAAGGAAAAGAGCATGGCCAATGCAGCCATGCTTACTTAATGACCAGGAGCTAAATTCAATACCTTTTTCCTCATCCTACACACTGACCATACCATTTCCCCTAGATTTCTGTTAACGTAATCAACAAAGCAGGAAACGGAAAAAAGAACAAAAACAGAGTCAGTTACATTTTGCTGCATCTCAGTAACTCTGAAATAATTTCGTGGCAGGGGAGATCAGGGAGATGAAAGCTAAAATGTTTTAAGATTATCTGTGGATTTCATTCATCCGTGCTAGCCCTCACCCCGATTCCATAGGTAAGCCAGAGTCAACTGGAGTTCATGTCTCCTGTACAGATACTGAAATGCCAGATCAAGAGATAAGGCAGAGGCTTTTAGAATTAAGTTACATAAAAAAACCTAACAGTATAGCTTGCTCTCTAATGTCATCTATCTGTAACTAATAGGTAGCATATCTTAGTATAAATGCAATAAGCTTGAAATTTGAAAATCCATAAATTGGATAGTTAAAATGATCCTTCTACTTAAGCCTTTTCTTTGTCAGTTTCTGCTATTTGTGTATTATTAAAATACTTTTTTACTCCACAGGAGAAAATCAGCAGGTACTTTTTAATTATTCAAACTCCTCTAGAAACCGAATTACTTAATGTAATTACATCTGGGATTTAAAAAATACGAAGAAAAGCAATTTACAGTTCTTAGGGTATTTGACCTATGTATTTGCCATTTTGTAAAGTGACAGAATTGATTTTTCATTGTGACTTATTTTGATTTTGCTCTTCCGAAGAATTGCAGCGAAACAATCAGAAAAAGGTGGTAATGTTTATCTTAGAGATAAATTGTACTGATTTCAACTATGTAAATTTTACCCATAAAAATCCATTTTGTTTTGCTGTGGTTTCACCCAGTTGCATGTATAATGAGGGTTCCCTGTGTCATCTCTGGAACAATAAATAAGGGGAGAATTTGTTCTTACTGGCAAAAAAGAACATCTTATAACTGAAACAAAACAGATACAGATCCGAAACATACACATCTAAACAGGGCACCAAAGACTGCACAACTCCTAGTAGGAAAGAAAGAACACTTAGCAATTAACAATATAATTTGCATGTTTTGAAACAATTCTACTTTCTTTTAGAAAGCTACATTCTTATGAAGCCGCTTTTCCAATTATCCCGATTTTGAACAAATTGGGAAGTGTTTTGGATGGAAAATTTAAGTGCAGCTGTTCTGATATGAAAACCTCCATAATTTCGCATTTGAGCCAACCAGTAAAGTACCCATCAACCTTTTACAACATCTGAAAAAGCCTCCAGCTAGCGTCATGCCCGCCTCCATATGTAAAGGCTGCACTTGGCTGGGATTTGACTCTGGGGAAATTACTCTGAAAGGAGCAAGTTAGGAAAGCGTAAGCACACAGACTTGTAACACAGCAAAAACGCTTGCTTTGCTGGTGCAATGAAAGAACAGCTGTACATTTCTCGTGGCCCGCAATTATGATCTATGTGTACCAACAAAGCACACAAATTCTGCTTTTTATACTAGCGTTCCTGCAACTGACAACAAAATCCTGTTTCAAGCGGCTAAAACAAGGCATAAAGTAGAGCCTCCATGATCCAAACAGCTCAGACAGAGGTAACTATAAACTGTGCCGACAAACGCATGTCTTAAAATATATTTGTAATTAGCAAAAAGCCTCGAAGACTTATCATAAATTGAACTATTTATTTTTTAAAAATTAACCCCTTTCCTTCCAACTGAGAATTACCTCTAATTAAACACTTGAATTGATTTGTTGTTCTTTTTAGGTCTCATTTAAGATTAAAAGTTGCTCAACTTCCTCACTGCTTTTACGAAGCACTGGTATTTTATTTTTCAGCCAGTTTCCCCTCATAAATATATTTATTCCTACAGCTGGTTCTGATGTTGGTCAATTAGGGAGGCTCTTTTGACTCCCTCTATGTTATTTTTTTAAGAGGTGATGTACATGACTGTCATTGTACTTCATTAAAGCTACTGTGGGCAGGTCCTTGTATCACTTAAAAGTCTCAGGCAGAGACATCAGCCCCAGACACTGGTCCTCAAGCCAATGCCAGCCCATGACAAAATGGATATGGTTCTTTTGCAAAATGAAAAAAAAAAGGAAAAAGAAAAAAAGAAAACAAATAAGGAGGAAAAACACAGGTTGTCACAATACATAATACCAAGTTTATTCAGTTTGGGAAAATTCTCTTTGATTTTGACACTACGGCATTCTTTTTTTTTTTTTTTTTTTTTTTTGAGACAGTGTCTTACTCTGTAACCCAGGCTTGATGGAGCACAGTGGTACGATCACAGCTCACTGATGCCTTGAACTCCTGGGTCCGCTCAAGCCTTAGCCTCCTGAGTAGCTGGGACCATGGGTGTATGCCCAGCTAATTTATTTTTTGTAGAGACAGAGTCTCACTATGTTGCCCAGGTTGGTCTTGAACTCCTGGCCTCAACTAATCCTCTTGCCTCAGCCTCCCAAAGTGCTGGGATTACAGGCATGAGCCACTGTGCCCGGCCCAATATTTTTAAAATGTAAATTCTTTCTTTTTTCTTTTTTGAAATGAAGGTGATTGTATACGATAATTGCTTTTTAAGGGCCCTACTTGACACAATAAAATTGCTATATGAGTTTTCAAGTTCTGTAAACTTTTCTTGGCATATGAAATTCAGAAATCTGAACTATTCAAAAACAAGCAGTCTCATGACCTCCAGAATGTTCAGTAACAAAACAACTGCTAATAAGTGGGGTTAAGTATCTGTTACAGCCAAGGAGGGACGCTTCCACATTTGGAAGTGAACTGAGAACACTTGATTTAATATTTATATGCAAATTAGTTTCCCTATCTTAAAAGTTTGTTACTTTAAGCAGCTCAAAATAATCATTCGTTATTTTAGTCCTTAAAATCTTGTGCTTACTGTTAAGTTTGCTCATCAAAGTTTCGTTAAAAACAATAGATGTTGCAAAGATCAGGCCAGGCGCGGTGGCTCACACCTGTAATCCTAGCACTCTGGGAGGCCGAAGCGGGAGGATCACTCAAGGTCAGGAGTTCGAAGCCAGCCTGAGCAAGAGCGAGACCTCGTCTCTACTAAAAATAGAAAGAAATTAATTGGCCAACTAAAAATATAGAAAAAGTTAGACGGGCATGGTGGTGCATGCCTGTAGTCCCAGCTACTCGGGAGGCTGAGGCAGGAGGATCCCTTGAGGCCAGGAGTTGGAGGTTGCTGTGAGCTAGGCTGACGCCATGGCACTCTAGCCCAGGCAACAGAGTGAGACTCTGTCTCAAAAAAAAAAAAAAAAATAGATGTTGCAAAGATCAATTGTATCTCAGGTATTCCCAGACCAATTCCCATCAGTAGAATGGAAAGAACTGAGTTTGGTGGGGTTGGCAGAGAGGTCTCAATTCTTTAGTCTCAGAGGATCACTGGTCCTCATCAAAGTCTTTCCACTTACTGTCTGGTGATGTAAGACACCTCATCCCCTTTCCTGCCTCCTGCATCTTGGACTCCTCTTCCTCTAAATGGAGGCCACGTGAATAATCCTGATCCTCCCAAGAGGATGTGAAATGAGGTTTACCTTATACAATTGCAGTGATGGCTTTGTTAGGGTTTTCGTTTCAAATTTCAGGTCAAAGTGTAAAATTTAAACGCTGAAAAGAGACATAATGACTCTCAGGCATGACTTTTCACAGGTGGAAGCCAGAGTCGTGTTTTGATGATTACAGGTAGCAGGATCGTGAGGCAATGGAGACACTACTGAGTGGTGATAATCAACATAGGTTTCTCCATAATCCACACTTTAAGCTGATAGAATTGATATACTTACCTATAACTCTGCACTGTATCTGTGAAGCCAAAAACACAACAGGGAAAGCTTACGTCATCAGTATTTTATTACATCTGTGGATGTTTCTCCGTTTGCTTTTGCCTCATGAGGTAGCATTTTAGCTTTTGGATCCAAGTGTGACATGCTCACTAGTCGGAGATCCTATATTCCGCAGTTCTCTGAGTAACCTCCATTAATCTAGTTTCTCGAGGGACTCGAAGGCTATTAGATTCTTTAAATGGAAGACCTGTCCTTTTATGTGCTTTGCAGAGAGTACACATTGAATTTCTGTCTTCTCCACTGACTGGAGAAAGATGTCGATTTAAAACAGGTGTATACGTAAGTTGTTTGGGTTTCTTTATTAATACTTTGGTGTTATTACTGGTGTATCCCTAAAGAGCAGCATCTAGATATTTCTCTTTCCAAAACTGCCTCCTTAAGAGCCATAGCCTCATTCTATAAAAGTAGAAAAGAGTACATAAGACACTGTTGGAAAACATATAGCCATGGATATAGCAAGGTAAATATACCTAATATTATCTCCGATGAAATGTCCCTTTTTAAAGTACTTGAGTGCAAACTGGCTAAAAATAGACATTTAAAAAAAATGTTTTGAATCTTCACATACAGTCTGTACAGTCATTCTAAATATTAAGCGAGAATGACAACACAGTCTAAAACAAGTTGCGAGAATAATTAACGTCTTAATCAGTGGAGAGGCCAAGAGATGTTTTGCTGCTCCACCTCCCCCCATCAGACTAAAAACCGTATCTTGCTATGCCAATTCAGCTTCAAAACAAGTACCTAAGCCATCTCCCTTGCCATATTCACCCAGCCATATTCCCTTTCCTAAGCTTTCCCTAAGAGAAATTTGGGAGACACCACTGTTACTATTA